>BQNB010000673.1:0-87400 GCA_026074375.1 Tanacetum coccineum | reverse complement strand
TCTAGCTTTACACGGATTGCCAGCGTGGCAATCCGTGATGTGACAGCTAGTGTGCTAGATTTGTGAGTAAGATTAGTACAAATCCCCTCATTCCTTGTGTTTCTTTTGCTTGTCATCGTGTCATTCTTTCTTAGGTTTAGCCAATCAGACGCTTGAATGACGATTTAACCCAGCCATGTTGTACTTTGCTACTTGAATTGTTGATCCACATGGCCAATTACCATTTGCCCCTTGTTTTTTATCCAGATTAATTTGGGGAAGGAGATGAACAGTAAAACTGTTTCTCCCGCCCCTTTTTAACTTATAAAGGGTGCGTTTGATTATTTTGATCCGGGTCTTTGACCTGGGTTTGTTTGGGCCGGGGTTATAAGGGGATTTGGGCCCGGCTTTGGAATGGATTTGTTAAATGAAAAAGTTAACGGGTGTTAACTTCTATTAATAGAAGTTAACACCGTTAGGGCTTAAAGGGCTTTTATGAATTTTGGTGAATTATGAGGGACTGGTTTGGTAATTTTGGGATTTTTGTCTGTTGTGACTTTGAACCAAGGGTTGACTGATGGTTGACCACTTGCTGACTTATTAACCTTAATTGTAGAAAACTTCCGGCTCTTTGTGTGAGGCTCTTCCGTCCCTGTGTCGTTTTTTGCCCGTTTTAACCGTTTTTTTGAGTGATTTTTGCTTATCCGTACCTTACTCAATAAAAAGACAAAAACAAGCAATATACAAGCCTTTTATGCACAGTTTTGGTCTTTTTAGGGTCTATTTTTATATAAAACGGACATGTGTAACACATATCAAAATTCCCCAAACTAAGCGATTGCGTGTCCTCACGCAATGTTATATGCCTTATAACCAAATACCTCAAAATTCCCCAAACTAAACCTTTGAAAAGTAGCAAAGATTTTTTATGTGGAGAGATTTACGATATCACAAGTATAAAACCCTATTAATCCCATTTTTTCTAAAACCTCTTTTTCATATTTTTTTATATATTAATAATATAGTTGAGATAATTTTGACTTTCGTTATTTCCATAACTGTTAGGGATCATAGAACAAGATGCATTTCAATTCAGATGCCCCAAAAAGGATAAGTTCAACGTTCCCGCCGATGTCATTTATCCAAACCAAGCTTAAAACAAAATCACAGCTAAATATCAGTAAGGATGCTAACACTACTCATATTTGCAACTTGTGAACTTTTTACTCCCGACATTTATTATATCTTAAGTGAGTGTGCTATCTTGAATTTTCAACCATGTGATCAACTTATTTGCCAACAAACGATGTTTTACGTTCCACCTTAGAATAATGAGTTTAATGCGAGATCATCCCATGTACGAACCATTCGTCTCGGCACATCCCAACCTTACGGCTAAGTGACCAGGCTTTTGACACCCCACAGAGACTAGTATCGGGACTCACGGACCTTAGGTTTCAAAAACTCTCAGGTTTCTCGAATATTCATAGCTTATAAAATAGAGTAGTCAAAGTGCAAAAGCATATTTAAATTTAACAAAAAGAAGTCAATTATTAATTTAATTTTAACTAATTTAGACATTTATGCAATGCAAACCCTCGACCTATTAGAAGGCTGCAACATCGGTTGTGAGCCGGCAAGATGCAGCAAACTTTTATCAGTCTCGGATCTTTATTCTTACTATAGGCTTTCTTTAGAAGACTACCACATCGGTTATGAGCCGGCAAGAGGTAGTAAACTTTTATCAGCCCACAGCTTTTATTATTATATTTTATCAATTTTTTATAACTTTTTATTTTTTTATTTTTTACTTTTATTATTTATTTTAAAGAAACTTCTTTTGAAAAAATTCAAGTATAAATTTGCACTAAGACTAAAATTTTTTGGCTTATATATTACATAAAAAAGGTGATTTGAGTTTAATCTCCAGAAAACAGCACGTATATTAAACACCATTAAGAGCTTATGGGAGAAAAAGCACAAGTTACATACAGGAGCTCTTAAGATTTCCAAATAATCTTTGTTTAGCATCCTACTCATACTTAACTCTATCATTTTTCTTTCTTCGCGAAATAGCGAACGCTTAGCCTAAAAGTTAAGGAACAAGCTAGAGCTCAACACGCTCGATCGGGTCAAAATTTACTCTTATTCTTACCCAGCAGAAAGTCAAAAGTGTGATAAAAACACTTAGTTTATTATTGAAATTTTTTAAAATTTTTTTCATTTATTTTGAAAATTTTGTGTGGAAAAACGGGGGTACTGAGAGCAACGGCAAAAAGTAGGTAAGATCCTAAAAAAAATCAGAAGATATTACTACCCCAGACTAAATTAAACATGTCCTCAATTTACTACCTATGACTTAAAAAACCCCATACTAGAACTCAAAAAGTCTACTGTTTAATTCAAAACATAAAAAGTATCACAAAAATCTTAAGCCATTTATCAAGTGTGCTATAAGATAAATGTTAGTCGATAATAATCTTTAGGATATCGGATTTCCCCAAACTAATGGCAAGCAAAGGCTAGGAAGCTCAAGTGGACCGGGACAAAACACCAAACACGAGAGTCTTTAGAAAATTTGGGTCTATCCTGCAAACAATCACAAGTACAAACAACAAACACAAAGAACGGAAGAGTACAAGCCTCCTCACAACACATTAGAAGTAAAAAGAAAAATAGAAAATGATAAAGCCTAGGGCCTCCCACGAAGCGCTTTGTTTTTGGTAACCGAGTCACATAGCTTGACTCGATCCCTGAATTCATTCGTCCTTAGGGAAAGTTTAGAGATCCGGGTCAACCATGGTTGGTGTGTCCCCTCCGAAGTAGTGCTTAAGTCGGTGGCAGTTCACTTTGAAGTTTGATCCGTCAGAGTGAGATAGTTTTATAGTGCCATATGGAAAAACTTTAGTTATGGTGAAAGGGCCGGACCATCGGGTTTTAAGCTTTCCCGAGAATATCTTTAAACGAGAGTTGAAAAGCAAGACTTGATCACCAACATTGAAAATGCGGTTTTTGATCTTTGAGTCGTGAAGCTTCTTTGTCCTCTCCTTATAAATCAAAGAATTCTCATAAGCTTGATCACGAAGCTCATTAAGTTCATTAAGTTGCAGCTTACGGTGATCACCCACGGTTTTAAGATCGAAGTTAGCATGTTTTAAAGCCCAGTACGCTCTATGCTCTAATTCGATAGGTAGATGACACGCTATCCATATAACGACATTGTAAGTGTGCAACCAATTGGTGTCTTATAAGCGGTACGGAATGCCCATAGAGCGTCATCAAGCCTATCGGACCATGAGGCACGATTTTCTCCAATTGTTCTTTCTAAAATACATTTTAACCCATGATTCGACACCTCGACTTGACCACTCGTTTGAGGGTGGTAAGCGGTAGAAAGACGATGAGTGACCCCATACTTAGACATTACTGTAGCAAATTTGTCATTACAGAAATGGGTCTCACAATCGCTTATAATAGCTCTTGGTGTACCGAATCGGGCAAAAAGAGATTTCAAAAACGTAACTACAACTCTAGCATCGTTAGTGGGGAGCGCCTTGGCTTCGACCCATTTTGAAAGATAATCAACAGCTACGTGGATGTATTTATTTCCTCTTGAAGATGGAAATGGTCCCATAAAGTCTATGCCCCAGACATCAAAGATTTCACAAACTTAGATGGAATTTTGTGGCATCTCATCTCATTGTGAAATTTTTCCCTGACGCTGGCATGAGTCACCGTTTTTGACTAACTCATGGGCATCTTTGTAGATTGTGAGCCAATAAAATCCGGAGTCAAAAACCTTTTTGGCGGTGTAGTTGGCACTGTAATGTCCCCTGGTGGGTCCACTATGTCAAGCTGTGAGGATGTCGACAACTTCTTGGCCCGAAATACATCGCCGGATCACTTGATCTGCACAGGTTTAGAATAGAAAAGGGTCGTCCCAAAAATAGTGTTTGACATCTTTGAAAAATTTATTTTTCTTCTGAGTCGACATTCCTTTGACAATGAAATTCCCCGCGTGGTAATTTGCATAATCGGCAAACCACAGGGTACTTTGGTTACCACGAGAAGTCACCATATTAAGTGTTTCGAGAGGAAAATTTTTGTTTATTTCCTTTGGATCGAAAACATTTTCATATGGGTTTTCTAATCGAGAAAGATGATCGGTTGCGTAGTTCTCAACTCCCTTCGTATCAATTACTTTAAAATCGAATTCTTGAAGAAGGAGAACCCATCGTAGCAATCGTGCTTTGGCATCTTTTTTAGCAAATAGGTACTTAAGGGCGGAATGGTTCGTATACACTATGCTTTTATTCATGATGAGGTATGACCGGAATTTTTCGAAAGCATACACCACAACTAACATTTCCTTTTCCGTTGTGGTGTATTTCGATTCCGCCTTGGTCATTGTTTTGCTTGCATAATGTATAGGCCTAAAGTGTTTCTCAATTCGTTGCCCCAGAACCGCACCTATGGCATAGTCGCTAGCATCGCACATAAGCTCAAAGGGCTGGTCCCAGTTGGGGGCAATCAGAATTGGAGCTTTGGTTAATTTCTTCTTTAAGGTCTGAAAAGCTTGAATGCATTCCTTTGAGAAAATAAAAGGAGTGCTTTTCTCAAGGAGATGTGTCATGGGTCGAGAAATCTTTGAATCTACGGTAAAAACCTGCATGTCCGAGAAAACTCCTAATACCTTTGACGGTAGTTGGGTGAGGTAATTTAGCAATGACGTCTATTTTGGCTTTGTCGACTTCTATTCCTTTCTTTGAAATTTTGTGTCCAAGTACGATGCCTTCTTTCACCATAAAATGGCTTTTTTCCCAATTTAAAGCTAAGTTAGTGTCTTCACACCGTTTAAGCATCTTCTCTAAATTGGAAAGGCACGTAGAAAAAAGAATTTCTAAAAACTAAAAAGTCATCCATAAAAACTTCCATTGTCTTTTCAATCATATCATGGAAAATAGCCATCATACACCTCTGGAACGTGCTTGGTGCATTGCATAAACCAAAAGGCATGCGGCGATAAGCAAACGTTCCGTTTGGGCAGGTGAATGTGGTCTTTTCCTGATCTTTCAGATCGATTGGTGTTTAAAAATAACCAGAGAAACCATCTAGGAAACAATAGTACTCATTTCCTGCGAGTCTCTCAAGCATTTGATCCATAAACGGCAAAGGGAAGTGGTCTTTCCAGGTGGCTTCATTCAACTTACGATAATCAATACATACTCTCCATCCTGTTACAAGTCTAGTTGGTACTAACTCATTTTCATCATTGGTCACTACGGTCATCCCTCCTTTCTTTGGCACACAGTGCACTGGGCTCACCCAAGGACTATCCGAGATTGGGTAGATCAATCCAGCGTCAAGAAGTTTTTCAACCTCTTTCTTAATGACATCATGGATCTTTGGATTAACCCTTCTCTGATGTTGGACCGCTGGTTCATAGTCCTCTTCCATTAGAATTTTATGAGAACAAAATTCCGGGTTAATACCCTTAATGTCGGAAAGTTTCCAAGCAATTGCTTGCTTTTGGGACTTTAGAACCTTTATGAGAGCGGTCTTTTCATCAACACATAAATCTTTGGCAATTATGACTGGTAACTTGTTGTTGTCTTCCAAAAATGCATATTCTAGATGAGGCGGTAAGTCCTTAAGTTCAACCTCAGGAGGTTCATCAATTGATGTTTTGGCAGTTTTGGCTTCACAAATTTTAAGTTCCTTTCTGATTTCTGGCAAATAATTTCTTTGGTTCGGAGGTGGTAAATGATCACTGTTAAGGAGTGCTTTGAGAATAAGAATGTCCCCTTCTGGGTCATAATAGGATTCATCAACTTCCGGTGAAGTTGGATCGTCGGCTAGAGCAAGAAAAGCATCAGCTTCTTCTAAAAGTAGAAAATCACTATCCCCGAAAGGAGTGAGAGTCGGAGAAGAATTTGAAACTATCGGGTCATATCCGGGAGTGGGATTGCCACTGGCGATCATGTCTGAAAATCCTAGAACTTCCTGAGAATACTCCTCACAAGCTAATTCAACAATGTCGATTCGATTCGCCGTCATATCATTATAATTAACCGAGTATCTCAAAGTTTGATCAAGGTTATAAGTAATGGCCTCATTTCCTACTCTAAGGGTTAATTCATCTTCATACATGTCTATCAAAGCACAACTGGTCTTAAGAAAACACCTCCCGAGAATTAGAGGTACTCGAGTGTCTGGTTCAAAATCTACGACCACGAAGTCGGCTGGAAATTAGAATACACTAACTTTAACGTTGACATCTTTAGCTATACCGATTGGTCGTGAAATCGAACGGTCTGCTAGTTCTAGTGTCATGCACGTTGGAGTCAGGTCTGGAAGGTTAAGATTTCTCCACACGGAAAATGGCATGAGATTTATGCTAGCGCCAAGATCGGCCAAGGCTAAGCACTCATCCATTCCGGGAAATTTACATGGAATAAGGAATCTGCCGGGGTCACCAAGTTTTTTGGGTAACTTGTTAAGTATGACCGCCGAGCAATGTTCGTTCAAAGGGGTCCTAGCCATCTCACTAAGCTTTTCTTTATTTCCAATTAAGGCTTTAAGAGTTGAAGCAAACTTAGGCATTAGAGTCAAAGCATCCATGAAACTAATTTCAAAACTCATATCTTTGAAGATTTCGTAGAATTTCTCTTTTTGTTCATTAGCATTCTCACGGTGCCTCTCATCATTTCGCCTTGAAGGATAAGGAATTGACGGTTTTTGGTTAGGCATCGGTGCACTAACTGGAGCAACATCTGGCTTAGAAACTGGATTTTGTTTTTCAACTGGGACAACCGGAGGTTGGACGTCTTCGGTAATTCCGTTATTAGTAGGAAAAACCGTGTCCTTTGTCACCTCGGTTCTACGTTCTACTACTTTAGGAGAAGAAGTAGGAATCGTAGGTCCTTGATAAGCAGTACCACTTCTGGTAGTAATACCCTTCAAGTCTTCCTTCGGGTTAGTAACCGTGTTACTTGGAAGAGAACCTGAATTCGAAGACGAAGCGGTATTGGAATTTACAAACTTAGAAAGCATTTCCGTTAAATTTGTCATCTGGTTTTGTAAACCTTGGCCTTGATTTTGCATATTTCTCAATACAGCATCATTAGCCTTGACATAATTCTCAAAATCGGTCTTTGAAACACCTTGCATTTGCTGAGTAGGAGCTTGATAAGGTTGAGCTTGGTACACTGGTGGTTGACTAGTCGGAGGTTGATACACTTGACCTTGATAAAAGTTATTTCCACGGTTTTGATTGAAATTGGTTCCTCGATTTTGGTTGAAATTATTTCCTTGATTTGGAATGAAACGGTTTTGATTGTTTTGAATCGGAGGAAAACCAGGAGGTCGGATTTGGTTTGAAACCATCGGAGGTCTAGAATTGGTATTTCCTTGATTAAAATTGGTTGCAGCAGCTTGTGAAACGTACTCTTGAATGTTGTCTCGATAAACATTGCCATCGGTGGCTGGACAATTTCTATAAGAATGAGCACCTCCACAAGTTACACAACTCTGCTCGACCGCTTTTACGGGTGCGGGAGCTTGGGCTTTTTGTTTGTCGATAAGCATAGTCTTCATCATATTCTTAAGTTCAGAAACTTCGGTTGTAAGAGCAGCAACATCTGGTGAAATTCCGGGGGTAGATGAATTCGAACTCACTTTGGCAACGACTGCCTTGTTTCGTGAATTACGAACCTTGGATTTACTCTCGATAATTCTCAAGCATTCACGAGGCATCTTATCCAAAAAGTTTCCACCCGCAGCAGAATTCAACGAATCTTGATCATTAGCATTCAAAGCATTGTAAAACGTATCTAGTTTATGTAATTCAGAAAATCCGTGATGTGGGCATGCTCGAAGAAGGTCATTAAATCGATCCCAAGCTTCATAAAATGATTCGTCAAATCTTTGTTGAAATCTCGTGATTTCGTTACGAAGATTTGTCGTGTTTTTAAAGGAGGAAAGAATTGATTAATGAATTTTGAAAAAAGATCATCCCATGTCAAAATTGATCGAGGAGATTCTTTTTCTAGCCAAATTTGGGCTGAACCTTCAAGAGAAAATGGAAAAAGCATAAGCTTAATTGACGTGCTCGGGATATCCGGGAATCTCATTGTTGAAGTAATCTTATTATGTGGATCCTCTTTATTATGTCCGAAAAACTGCTTGTTTTGAACAAGATTGATCAAACCATGCTTTAACTCAAAGTTAGCATTAATTTCAGGAATTACAATTGCATCCTCGTACCCCTCGGTGGGTGCTTGGAGCAATTGTGCCATAGTCCGGTTATCAGCCATCGGAACTAGGGGAGGATTAACAAAAGGTTCTTCTAAATGAAATGGTTCTACAACAGCCGGTTGGGCTTGTTGTTGATGGTTACGGTTGCGGGTTTGAGAACGAGTGCGCACGCACAAAGTAGAAAAAGAAAATTTAAACTAATTTTTTTTATTATTTATTTATTTATTTATTTATTTATTATTTTTTTAACAAACTATTTTAACGGATAACGAGATAGACAACTTGAACCAAATAATCGGTCTAGCTGGTCCACGAGTGAAAAAGCAAAAAGAAAAGAAGAAAGCCAGCGAAATTATATGTTGTGCTATTAGAGTTTTCATGATCTTGACTTTATCACATATTCATATATTCATATGAAATTTTATTTTATTTTTTGTTTTATTTGTGACTCGGGTTTAAATAAAGAAGGCAAGATGAGGAAATAAATATTGTGATTTTATCTATCTATATTGTTGGGTTATGGTAGTTGGCTAGCACGTATACGTTACGAATATGTGAGCCTATTGGGGGCACACGCGTTAAGACACGAAGAGTACGTTTATTAAATACTTAATATATATTTATTTATTATTAAGGATTTAATATGCTTCACGTTGATAATTTAAATAACCGTTAGTTACCGTTATATTTTATAACTGATTCGCTAGAATCTTATATATACGTAAGAGTAAAATATAATATATGATGGAAAATTACCAGTTTACCCTTGAGGACAAAGGTGAAAAGGAAAATCTTCACAAATATATATAATATAATACGTATATAAACCGAGAAGTATGATTCCCGGGTCGTTATCCCCCAACGACTTGTGAAATTGAAACCACGTTTGATGTTCGGACAATGAATTGAATTGAAGACAAAGATTGATTTGATTATCTACTTTTAAAAATTAAAATAAACAAATTACAACAATTAAGCACGAAAACTAATAACGGGAAACCAAATTTTAACTAAAAACGCAAAACGGGACCCCTAAACGGAGGTCAAAAACCCTAAATTTCTAAAAATAAACTTATCAACACAGCTTACCAAATAAGCCACGAAATAAGCTGAAACAGCTTATTAAGCTTGTGAGGCTAAAATGAGTATAAGAATTAAAATGCGTAAGAGTTTGATGAAAAAGACCCCAGGGCGCAGTGGTAGTGTGTGGTGTTATAAAGGGTTGAGAGTGTTGAGGTCGGGGGTTCGAGCCTTGCTCACCCCCGATTTTCACTTTCCCCTTTTTTTATTTTTGAAAACTCAAAGAAGAAAAGTTGTAAAGCTCCTAAAAATAAGCATTTTTAATGAAAGCAACTTCCTATGAAAAGCCCTAAATAAGCTAGAAACTAGCTGAGAAGATGACAGAAACACTAAACTACTATTTTTGGTATTTTTCAAATTTTTAAAGACTCAAAAGCTAACCATGAGCTATACTAATGAAACTTTAAGCTATTATTACTAATGTTAACCTAATGAGCTTAACAGGAAAGAAATAAGCAAAAAGTAACAAGCTATAAGCTAAAATTTTAAACTAAGCACTTATTGAACTCTTTAAACCAAACAGCCCTTATAGACAGACTTTGAGCTTAAAATTAAGCACCCTAATAAGAACTATAAGCTAAATGACTTGAACCTTCTAAAAGCCTGACCAAAATGCTATTAGAAAACGCTTTTTGAAAAGATTTTGGAAAACTAGAGCTTATGGAAAAAGTTTAACAAAACAGACAGTTTACTTAGCTCTTGCTGAGTTTTGAATTTTTAAATGAAAAGAAAACAGCTGATTTTTAAAAGCTAAAACAGATAACAAATTAAGCTATATTTTAAAACTAAGTCTAAACTAATAAAATATGACCTAAAAGCTATCTATAATCTAGAAATCAAAAGCTAAAAGCTATATTACCCTACTAAAAATTAAGCCTGAAAATGATAGTTTGTCTAATATAACTGCTGATGCAGTTGACAAATATAAGAACCACAACTTTAAAACCTATTGATGCAGACCTAGAACTTGATCCTAGATGACTCAAAGAAGCTAGTTAAATGCATTTTTGATAGGTCTAACTCATATAAACTAATTAAGCTCCAAATGCAAGCTAAACCTGAACTAACCTTATTTGATGCAACCTAGAGACTAAAAAAAAACTTATGCAAACTATATTAGACCTAATAAAACTTACTAAACCTGCATTTTTTAACTTGTTTGAATGATTTTAAACCCAAAACAAATGACCAAAGAAGCACAAGCAGTACTAATAAATGTTACTACTACTAATCCCAAACACCCCTTTAAACATAGAAAATTCTATTTAAGCTTTTAAGATTAAGATTTAAAACTCAAAACTCAATTACTAGGCTACACACAGCTTATAACAACCTAAATAAACATATATCAACCAACAAATAAGCCAGAATCAAAGATCTTAAAGCTATGCTAATATTTTTAATTTTTTATGATTATATAACAGATTAAAGTAAAAGCTGAGATCTACACTAATTTAAGCTAAGACAGGTGATAAAATAAGTTCATTAACCATAATAAGACAATATCTAACATAAATAAGCTAATGACTAAGCAGAATAAGAAAATGATAAGCAACTAAGCAGATTTAAGCTAGAATATTAAAATAGAAAAGGAAATAGGGAACTAACCAAAACCTTAGCTAAACAAAGGTTGAAATTACTCAAAGAGCTTGTCTACTAGCTCTGGCTTATTGTCAAATAGCTTATAACAACTATAATAAACATTTAACAATAAGCAAATAAGCCAAAACCAATAAGCTAAAAACTATTCTACTATTTTTGGATTTTTATGAATTGTAAAGACAAATTAAGTAAAACTAGAATCTATACTTCAAAAACTGAAAACAGATGGTAAAACATAATCAATAAGCACAAAGAGACAGTATTAAGCACTATTAAACTAGTTATAAGCTGAAAATAAGTAAATGCAAAATTTAAACTAAGAAACTTGAAATTTAAAGAGAGAGTTTACCTCTGCCTTAGCTAAACAAAGGCATTTAAGCTCAAAAGCTGTCTACAAGCTCTAGCTTATCAATGATAAGCTAGTAAAAGTCCATATGAGCTCATCCATTGCTAGCTCATCTTCCTTAAGTCCAAAATCCATAAGCAAAGGTTACTTAAGCTGATTTTAAAGTTTGAGTAGATTAAAACTTAATAGAGCTCAATTACAAGCTTAGAGACTTGTAAGAGCTTATAAGAGCTTGTAGTGAGCTTATGAAACAGTAGCATCAATATTTGAAAGAGATAAGAGCTTATAAGAAAAAAAACAGCTTATAAAAACTAAAATGAGAATTTTATTAATACTTGAAACGGATTACAAGCTTGATTAAAAGATGATTACAAATGCTTAAAAGAAATTACATTTTAACTAAAAATTACAAAAGAGCTTTTTTTTTAAAACTAAAAATTGCAAGAAAGGAAAGATAAAAAGATGTCTTGTGTGAAGGTGAGGGAGTCCTTTTATAGCCACCAGGAGAAGCTTCTAGGCTCCAAAATTAGTTACACGCTCCTCTCAATCCCTGCCCTTTATTCCTCTAATCATTAGATGCTTCCTTAGAGCTGTTGGATTAGATTAAAGGGCACATGGATTGCCAACGTGGCAATCCATGTGTCAGAGTACTTGTGCTTCTTTTGTGAGTACAATTGGTGTAAAATCTTGCATCTTAGTGTGCTTTCTCTTAATCCATGTGTCTTTGCTCGTGTGGGTTTAAGCCAATGAGAGCCTTGGATGACGTATAAACCCTGCCATGTATACTTGGACCCTTGAAATAGCTTGCTACATGGTCAATTGTGATTTGCCCCTTGTTTTCACGCAGGTTAAACGCGAAGAAGAAAGTGAAAGTAAAATTGTTTTTCGCAGCGAAAAAAACCTATTTCTAAGAGGGTATTTAAAAACCGGGTAAAAAGGGTTTTGGGCCATGAGGTGATTGTTTGGGCTGGTTTATGGTTAGGATTTTGTTTTGTATGTAGAAGATAACGCCCGTTATCTTATATGTATTAAAAGATAACGGGTGTTAGGGTTTTGGGGACAATTATGCACTTTGATTTAAATTATAGCTGTTTGTAACAATTTGGGTTTTGTCTTTTTGATTGAGTTGACAATAGTTGACTCATAGTTGACTATTGTTGAACCAAGTTGACTTTTTGACCTTTGATACATCTCCGCATTTGCTTGCTCTTTCGTTCCGTGTCCCGTGTTTTGTCCGTTTAAACCATTTTTTCTTTAGAATTTTTGCAATATCCGTAACCTACACAAACAACAAAGACAAAAAAGCAATATTCAAGCATTTAAGCACAATTTTTCTTTTTAGGGTAATTTTTTGACTAAAACGGATATGTGTTTTCACACATATCAAAATTCCCCAAACTAAGCGATTGCGTGTCCTCACGCAATATTATATGCTCTATAACCAAATACCTCAAAACTTCCCCAAACTAAATCTTTGAAAAGTAGCAAAGATTTTTGTGGAGAGAGTTAAGAAATCACAAGTTATAAAACACCCATATTTCCCATTTTTTCTAAAACTTTTTTTTTATATAATTGAGATTATTTCGACTTTCGTTATTTCCATAATTGTTAGGGATTCATAAGAACAGAGATCATTTTGATTTACGATCATGAACTGAGTGCCACAAAGAGATGATAATTTCATCTTCCCGACTTTTCACTTATCCAAACCAAGCTTAAAACAAAATCACAGCTAAATATCATTAAATGCTAACACTACTCATATTTGCAACTTGTGAACTTTATTACTCCCCGTCATTTATTAGATCTTAAGTAGTGTGCTATCTTTTAATTTCAAGCTGGATCAACTTTTTGCAACATACTATGCTTTACGTTCCACCTAGAATAAAAAGTTAGTAAAGCGAGATCATCCCATGTAGCGACTTTCGCTCGGCACATCCAAACCTTACGGCTAAGTGACCAGCTTTTTGACACCCACAAGACTAGTATCGGACTCACGGACCTTAGTTTCAAAAACTCTAGGTTTCCCGAATATTCATATCTATAAAATAAATAGTCAACTGAAAAAAGTATAATTTGAATTTAACAAAATAAATCAATTTAATAATTTAAACTTAATTTATTTAGATATTTATCAATTGTAACCCCTTCGACCTTTTAGAAGGCTGCAACATCGGTTGTGAGCCGGCAAGATGCAGCAAACTTTTATCAGTCTCGGATTTTTTATTTTTACTATGGGCTTTCTTTAGAAGACTACCACATCGGTTGTGAGCCGGCAAGAGGTAGTAAACTTTTATCAGCCCACAGCTTTTATTATTATATACTTTTTAATTTTTTTATCATCATTTTTTTAATATATATATATAAGACTTCTTTTTGAAAAATTCAAGTATAAATTTGAACTAAGACTAAATTTTTTGCTATATATTACATAAAATTGTTGATTTAAGTTTAATCTCCAAAAACAGCACGTATATTAATCCGGTTAAGAGCTTATGGGAGAAAAAGCAGGGATCATAGAACAAGACGCATTTCGATCCGAGAATGCCCCAAAAAGGATAAATTCATCGTTCCTGACTTTTTACTTACTCCAAACCAAGCTTAAAACAAAAGCACAGCTAAATATCAGTAAAGATGCTAACACTACTCATATATGCAACTTGTGAACTTTTCACTCCCGACATTTATTATATCTTAAGTGAATGTACTATTTTGAATTTCAACCATGGATCAACGTTTTGTAAAATACTATGCTTCACGTTCCACCCAAGAATAATGAGTTTGAAGGCGAGATCATCCTATGTAATGACTTTCGTCTCGGCACATCCCAACCTTGCGGCTAAGTGACCAGGCTTTTGACACCCCACAAAGACTAGTATCGGGACTCATGGACCTTAGGTTTGAAAAACTCTTAGGTTTGAAAAACTCTTAGGTTTCCTGTATATTCATAGCTTATAAAATAGAATAGTCAAAGTTCAAAAGTATATTTGAATTTAACCAAAAGAAATCTATTTATTAATTTAAACTTAATATTAAACATAACATTTATGCAATTGTCACCCTCGACCTTTTAGAAGGCTGCAACATCGGTTGTGAGCCGGCAAGATGCAGCAAACTTTTATCAGTCTCAGATCTTTTATTCTTACTATGGGCTTTCTTTAGAAGACTACCACATCGGTTGTGAGCCGGCAAGAGGTAGTAAACTGTTATCAGCCCACAACTTTTATTATTATTATATTTTTTATCATTTTTTTAAAAGAACACTTCTTTTTGAAAAATTCAAGTATAAATTTGAACTAAGACTAAAATTTTTGCTATATATTACATAAAAAATTGTTGATTTAAGTTTAATCTCCAAAAACAGCACGTAAATTAATCTGGTTAAGAGCTTATGGGAGAAAAGGCAACAAATTACATACATGAGCTCTTAAGATTTCTAACTAATCCTTGTTTAGCATCTCACTCATTCTTAACTCTATCATTTTTTGTTCTTCGCAAAAATTACGAACACTTAGCCTAAAAGTTAAGGAACAAGCTAGAGCTCAACACGCTCGATCGGGTCAAAATTTACTCTTATTCTACCCAGCAGAAAAGTCAAAATTGTGACAAAACACTTATTTTATTTTTAAAAAATTTAAAAATTTTCATATTTTTGAAAATTTGGTGGGAAACGGGGTACATGAGAACAACGGGCAAAAGTAGACAAGATCATATCGAAGATATACTACCCCATATTAAAATCAAACATTGTCATCAATGTTATCTAGCCTAAGACTTAAAAACCCCATACTAGAACTCAAAAAGTCGAATGCATAACTTAAGCCTGAAGAAAGTATCACAAAAATCTCTAGTAGTTTATAAAGTGTGCTAAAAGATAAATGTTAGTCGATAAAAATCTTTTAGGATATCAGATTTCCCCAAACTAATTGCAAGCAAAGGCTAGGAAGCTCGAGTGAACCGGGACAAAACACCGAACACGAGAGTCTTCAAAAAATTTTGGGTTCATCCTGCAAACAATAACAAGTACAAACACAACACAAAGATTGAAGAGTACAAGCCTCCTCACAACACATTAGAAATAAGAAAGAAAATAGAAAATGGATATGCATGGGGTGCCTCCCACGAAGCGCTTTGTTTTTGGTAACCGAGTCACATAGCTTGACTCAATCCCTGAATTCATTCATCCTTAGGGAAAGTCTGGAGATCCGGGACAACCATTGTTTGTGTGTCCCCTCCGAAGTAGTGCTTAAGTCGGTGGCAGTTCACTTTAAAGTTTGATCCGTCGGTATGAGATAATTTTGCAATGCCATATGGAGAAACTTCGGTTGTAGTGAAAGGGTCGGACCATTGGGTTTTAAGCTTCCCCGAGAATATCTTTAGATGAGAGTTGAAAAGCAAGACTTGATCACCAACATTAAAAATGCGGTTTTTGATCTTTGAGTCATGAAGCTTTTTCGTCCTCTCCTTATAAATCAAAGAATTCTCGTATGCTTGATCACGAAGCTCATTAAGTTCATTAAGTTGCAGCTACCGGTGATCGCCCGCGGTTTTAAGATCAAAATTAGCATGTTTTAATGCCCAATACGCTTTATGCTCTAATTTAATTGGTAAATGGCAAGACTTTACATAAATAAGCTTGTAAGGCGTACAACCAATCGGTGTCTTAAAAGCAGTATGAAATGCCCACAAAGCATCGTCTAATTTGTCTGACCATGAGGCACGGTTTTCTCCAACTATCCTTTCTAGAATACGTTTCAAACCGTGATTGGACACCTCTATTTGACCGCTTGTTTGAGGGTGATAAGCGGTAGCTAGACGATGTGTGACCCCATACTTAGACATTACTTTAGCAAACTGATCGTTACAAAAATGGGTCCTACGATCGCTTATAATAGCTCTAGGTGTTCCAAATCGGGCAAAAAGAAACTTCAAAAACTTAACTACAACTCTAGCATCGTTAGTGGGGAGCACCTTAGCTTCAACCTATTTCGAAAGATAATCGACGGCTACGAGGATGTATTTATTTCCTCTAGATGACAGAAATGGTCCCATGAAGTCTATGCCCCAGACATCAAAGATTTCACACACTTGGATGGAATTTTGTGGCATCTCATCACGCTGTGAAATTTTTCCGTGACACTGGCATGAGTCACAGTTTTTGACTAACTCATGGGCATCTTTGTAGATTGTGGGCCAATAAAATCCTGAATCAAAAACCTCTTTGGCGGTGTAGTTAGCACCGTAATGTCCCTCGGTGGGTCCACTATGGCAAGCTGTGAGGATGTTGACAGCTTCTTGGCCTGAAACACATCGCTGGATCACTTGTTCCGCACAGGTTTTGAATAGAAAAGGGTCATCCCAAAAATAGTGTTTGACATCTTTAAAAAATTTGTTTTTCTGCTGAGTTGACATTCCTTTGGGAATGAAATTCCCTGCGTGGTAATTTTCATAATCGGCAAACCACGGGGTACCTGGGTCACCACGAGAAGTCACTATATTAAGTGTCTCGAGAGGAAAATTTTTGTTTATTTCCTTTGGATCGAGAACATTTTCATACGGGTTTTCTAATCAGGAAAGATGATTGGCCGCGTAATTCTCGGCTCCCTTCGTATCAATTACTTTAAAATCAAACTCTTGAAGAAGGAGAATCCATCGTAGCAATCTTGCCTTGGCATTGTTTTTAGCAAATAGGTACTTAAGGGCGGAATGATCCGTATACACTATGCTTTTATTCATGATGAGGTATGACGGGAATTTTTCGAATGCGTACACCACAGCTAACGTTTCCTTTTCCATTCTGGTGTAGTTCGATTCCGCCTCGGTCATTGTTTTGCTTGCATAATGTATAGGCCTAAAGTGTTTCTCAATTTGTTACCCCAGAACCGCACCTATGGCATATACATTGTTAATCAGAGAAGAGTTAATTTCAACCTCTTTCTTAATGACATTGTAGATCTTTGGATTAACTCTTCTCTGATGTTGGACCGCTGGTTCGTAGTCCTCTGCCATTAGAATTTTATGAGAACAAAATTCCGGGTTAATTCCCTTTATGTCGGAGAGTTTCCAAGCGATGGCTCGCTTTCGGGACTTTAGAACCTTTATGAGAGCGGCCTTTTCATCGACACTCAAATCTTTGGCAATTATGACCGGCAACTTGTTGTTGTCTTCCAAAAATGCATATTCGAGATAAGGCCGTAAGTCCTTAAGTTCGACCTCGGAAGGTTCATCAATTGAAGATTTGGCAGTTTTGGCTTCACAAATTTTAAGTTCCTTTCTAATTTCCGGTAAATAATTTCCTTGGTTCGGAGGTGGTGAAGGATCACTATTAAGGAGTGCTTCAAGAATAAGAATGTCCCCCTCTGGGTCATAATAGGATTCATTAACTTTCGGTGAAGTTGGATCGTCGGCTAGAGCAAGAAAAGCATCAGCATCCTTTAGAAGTAGAAAATCACTATCCCTGAAAGGAGTGAGAGTCGGAGAAGAATTTGAAACTATCGGGTCATATCCAGGAGTGGGATTGCCACTCGCAATCACGTCTGAAAATCCTAGAACTTCCTGAGAATACTCCTCACAAGCTAATTCAACAACGTCGATTCGATTCGCCGTCATATCATTATAATTAACCAAGTATCTCGAAGTTTGGTCAAGATTGTACGTAATGGCCTCATTGTCTACTCGAAGGGTTAATTCACCTTCGTACACGTCTATCAAAGCATGACCGGTCTTAAGAAAACACCTCCCAAGAATTAGAGGTACTCGAGGGTCTGGTTCAAAATCTACTACCACGAAATCGGCTAGAAACTGGAATACGACAACTTTAACGTTGACATCTTTAGCAATACCGGTCGGTCAAGAGATCGAATGGTCTGCTAGTTCTAGTGTCATGCACGTCGGAGTTAGGTTTGGAAGGTTAAGCTTTTTCCACACGGAAAATGGCATGAGATTTATGCTCGCGCCAAGATCGGCCAAGGCTAAGCACTTATCCATTCCGGGAAATTTACATGGAATTAAGAATCTGCCGGGGTCACCAAGTTTTTCGGGTAACTTGTTAAGTATGACTGCCGAGCAATGTTCGTTCAAAGGGGTTCTAGCCATCTCACTAAGCTTTTCTTTATTTCTGATTAAGGCTTTAAGAGTTGAAGCAAATTTGGGCATTAGAGTCAAAGCATCCATGAAACTAATTTCGAAACTCATATCTTTAAAGATTTCGTAGAATTTCTCTTTTTGTTCGTTAGCATTTTCACGGCGCTTCTCATCATTTCGCCTTGAAGGATAAGGAATCGACGGTTTTGGGTTAGGCATCGGTGCACTAACGGGAGCATCAACTGGCTCAGAAACTGGATTTTGGTTTTCAACTGGGACAACCGGAGGTTGGACGTCTTCGGTAATTCCGTTATTAGTAGGAAAAATTGTGTCCTTTGTCACCTCGGTTCTACGTTCTACTACTTTAGGAGAAGAAGTAGTAGGAATCGTAGGTCCTTGATAAGCAACACCACTTCGGGTAGTAATACCCTTCAAGTCTTCCTTCGGGTTAGTAACGGTGTTACTTGGAAGAGAACCTGAACTCGAAGTTGAAGCGGTATTGGAATTTACGAACTTAGAAAGCATTTCCGTTAAATTTGTCATCTGGTTTTGTAAACCTTGGCCTTGATTTTGCATATTCCTTAATATTGCATCATTAGCCTTGACATAATTCTCAAAATCGGTCTTTGAAACACCTTGCATTTGCGGAGCTGGAGCTTGATAAGGATGAGCTTGGTAAACCTGTGGTTGACTAGTCGGAGGTTGATAAACTTGTCCTTGGTAGAAGTTATTTCCATGGTTTTGATTGAAATTGGTTCCTCGATTTCGGTTGAAATTATTTCCTTGATTCTGATTGAAACGGTTTTGATTGTTTTGAATCGGAGGAAAACCAGGAGGTCGGATTTGGTTTGCAACTATTCCAGGTCTCGAATTGGTATTTCCTTGATTGAAATTAGCTGCAGCAGCTTGTGAAACGTACTCTTGAATGTTGTCTCGATAAATATTTCCATCGGTGGCTGGACAATTTCTATAAGAATGAGCACCTCCATAAGTTACACAACTCTGCTCGACCGCTTTTACGGGAACGGGAGCTTAGGCTTTTTGCTTGTCGATAAGCATAGTCTTCATCATATTCTTAAGTTCAGAAACTTCGGTTGTAAGAGCAGCATCGTCGGGTGAAATTCCGAAGGTAGATGAATTTGAACTCACTTTAGCAACGCCTGTCTTGTTTCGTGAATTACGAACCTTGGATTTACTCTCGATAATTTTCAAGCATTCATGAGGCATCTTATCTAAAAAGTTTCCACCCGCAGCGGAATTCAACGAATCTTGATCATTAGCATTTAAAGCATTGTAAAAAGTATCTAGTTGATGTAATTCTGAAAATCCGTGATGTGGGCATGCTCGAAGAAGGTCATTAAATCGATCCCAAGCCTTGTAAAACGACTCGTCAAATCTTTGTTGAAATCTCGTGATTTCGTTCCGAAGATTTGTCGTTTTTGAAGAAGGAAATAATTGATTAATGAATTTTGAAACAAGATCATCCCATGTCAAAATTGATCGAGGAGGTTCTTTCTCTAGCCAAATCCGGGCTGAACCTCCAAGAGAAAATGGAAAAATCATAAGCTTAATTGACGTGATCAGGACGTCCGGAAATCTCATCGTTGAGGTGATCTTGTTGAAATAACGGATGTGAGCATGTGGATCCTCTTTATCATGTCCGAAAAACTGCTTGTTTT
The DNA here is from genome assembly GCA_026074375.1 of Tanacetum coccineum. Lineage (NCBI taxonomy): Eukaryota > Viridiplantae > Streptophyta > Magnoliopsida > Asterales > Asteraceae > Tanacetum > Tanacetum coccineum. The sequence goes on along the minus strand of BQNB010000673.1, from coordinate 67,375 downwards.
GAATAAGATTGATCAAACCATGCTTTAACTGAAAGTTAGCATTGATTTCAGGAATTACGATTGCATCCTCGTACCCCTCGGTGGGTGCTTGGAGCAATTCCTCCATAGTCCGATTATTGGCCATCGAAATTAGGGGAGGATTATCAAAAGGTTCTTCTAAATTAAATGGTTCTACAACAGCCGGTGGGGCTTGTTGTTGACGATTAAGGTTGCGGGTTTGAGAACGAGTGCGCATGCACAAAATAGAAAAAGAAAATTTAAACTAATTTTTTTTAACAATCTATTTTGAGAAGACAACTTAAACCTAATAATCAAACTTACTTCACGGTAGCTCTTAAAAATTTTACTTTTTAAGGCGAGTCGTTCCTCGTAAATGACACAAATGGTAAGTTTTTAAATATTTGGTTCGAGTTGGGAACCTACTAATGGATAATACCTCAATTGAAGGTATTATTTGTTGGTGTTCTTTTACTAACTTTGTTTATTTTATTGTTTATGGATAATTTTTTTTATTTTTTATTTATGATAATTATACTAATAAAAGAAAAGAAAAATATTTTTTACTTTTTATATTTTATAATTTTTTTTGTATTTTTTTGATTTTTTAACAAAAAGAAAACTTTCGAAAACGAAAGGGTCTTCAAATTACGATCAACAAACTTCAAATGAAAGAATCTTAATCACAAATCCCTGGTAGCGGCGCCAAAAATTTGATTGCAACAATCTTATACACGTATTAAATAAAATATAATATGATAGAAAATTACCAAATTACCCTTGAGGACAAAGGTAAAAAGAAAAATCTTCAAAAATATATATATAATATAATACGTATATTAACCGAGAAGTATGATTCCCGGGTCGTTATTCCCCAACGATTTGTGAAATTGAACCACGTTTGTTGTTCGGACAATGATTTGAATTGGAAACAAAGATTTATTTGATTATCTACTTCTACAAATTAAAATAAGCAAATTATAACAATTAAGCACGAAAACAAATAACGGAAAATTAAACTTTAACCAAAAACGCAAAACGGGAACTCTAAATAGCAGTTAAAAACCCTAAATTTCTAAAATTAAACCTAAATTGAAATTTTCTTTTCAAATAGACTCTAATTGACTAAAAAGTAAGTTTAAAGAAAACTAGAACAAAAACAGAGTTGAAATGTGTAGGATCGATATACCTTAGTATAATAAACCTTTAGCCTGTAAAGGATGTTACTTCCTTGAATAAATCCAAGTCGATAACAATGAAACACTGATGTAATACAATTAACTATGCAGAAACTAGTTAACAGTATCAAGAAGAACACACAATGATTTAACAAACGATTTATATTATCACACGTTGAATCTGCCTAAGATTGCAGATCCCTAATACAATACTTATCTCTAATACTTCTAACTAATGCTTTTTGTTGTTGTTTCTGTTGTGTTGTATGTCTTTCTAATGCCTTCCTAGAGATCCTTTTATAAACATAAGGATAACTCTAGTATGTGTACAGTCCTTGTATGACACAAACACTAATTAATACTAATCACTAATGTTAAATTTTGTAAAGCTTTAACGAAAAAGACCCCAGGGCGCGTTGGTAGTGGAGTGTGTGTTGAGTTGTTATAAAAAGGGCTGAGGGTGTTGATGTCGGGGGTTCGAGCCTTGCTCACCCCCGATTTCCACCTTCCCCTTTTTTTATTTTTGAAAACTTATAAAAGCAAAGTTGTAAATAAGCTAAAAATAAGCACTTTTAATAAAAAAAACTTTTTATGAAAAACCCTAAATAAGCTGTTAAACAGCTTAAAACTAGACAATTACTACTTAACTACTTTTTTTTGGCTTTTTATAATTTTTAGAACTTAACAAGTATAAATAAGCTAAGGCAAGGACAAAATAAGCTACTACTAACCTACGATAAACCTGATAAGCTGGTTTAGAAAGAAATAAACACTTAATAAAACTTGAGACCCAAACAGTCCCTATAGGGATCTTTGAGCTTATTTTTAGATAAGCTCTTGGATCCTTGTGAGAAAATGGCTTATGCAAGCTTATTCTATAACTAATAAGCTTCCTAAAAATGCTTCTGAAAATGATTTTGAAACAAATTAGCTTAATGAAAAAGCACTATGAAAACATACTTAAGACTTAAATCATGTTGAATTTTACTTTGAAAATGAAAAGACAAAAGGCAATTTTACAGCTTAAATTTTAGATGATAAAATAAGCTAGAATTTAAAAACTAATTGCAAACATGTAAACTATGATATATAAGCTACTTTTATGCTGAAAATTAAAACCTAACACCTATTTTATCCTACTGAAAATGAAGCTAGAAAATGACCTTTATGCTTTTTAACACTGCTGATGCAGTTGACATGCATATGCACCAAAGATAAAGACTAGGTTGAGATGCAGCTTGATTGAGGGGAGGGGGCGTGAATTTAAACACAAAGCAAAACCTCAAAACTTAAGCTAATAACATCTAATGCAAACACTAGAAATGATTAGAGCTTATAATGCAAACTAAACCTAACAGTTTGAACTATAGGAAATCTAACTTATGAAAAACTTATAATTCCTAACTTAGCTTTAAAAAATTTACACTAACAAGTTTATTTGAGAGTTCAATACCTAGGCCTAATACCAAAAGGGCACAAACAGTATTAACTTGTTGTTAACATTGTTATGCCAAACATCCCTTTAACTAGACTCAAAACCATATTAGCTTATGAAAATGAAATTAAGAGCTTAAATCCTAAATACCAGATAACAAATAGCTTATAACAAATCTAATGAACCTTTTTCAACAAACAATTAAGCCAGAATTGAAGATCTAATAACTATACTTATATTTTTTTTCTTTTTGACAGATTAGAGACAAAAGAAAACATTAAAACTAAGATCTAAGCTATATAACTAGAAAACAAATGATTAAACAAACTTAATAGGCACAATAAGACAGATTTAAGCACAATTAAGCAAGAGATAAGCAGAAAATAAGCAAATGCAACTTATTAAGCTGACGGACTTGAATTTAAAAAGGAAACTTATAGAAGCGTTAGCTAAACAAAGGCTAAAATGCTCAAAGAGCTGTCTACAAGCTCTAGCTTATCTAAGGATAAGCTGGTAGGGTCCAATAAGCTCTTCCAGATTTAACTTATCATCCATAACTCTAATAATCCAAAGCAAAGGTTTATTATCTGATTTTAAGAGTTTAAGTGAATTAGGTGGCTTATTTGAGCTCAATTTGAGCTTAGAGACTCAAAGAGCTTGTATGAGCTTATTAGGAGCTTATCAAACAGTAACCAAAAACATTTGAGATAATAGAAGCGTATAAGTAAAAAAACAGGTAGTGAAAACTAAAATCCTTATTTTATTAATGCTTAAAACAGATTACATAACTTGAAAATTGAAATTACAAGAGCTTAAAAAGAAAATTACATTTTAAAAGAAAAGTTACATAAGCTTCTTAAAACTAAAAAATGCAGGAAGAGAAGATATCATCTGTGTGAGTAAGTGGGTCTTTATATAGCACTTGAAAGAAGCTTCTAGGTGTCTAGTCTGTTACACGCTCCATTTCATCCTATCCCTTCCTTCCTTTCAATCATTAGAAGTGTATCTTAAGCTGTTGGATCAACTTGATGATCACACGGATTGCCAGCGTTGCAATCCGTGATGTGACACTTTGTGATTTATTTGCAAGCATTTTAGTGCAAATTTCCATTTCCCCGTGTGTTTTCTTCATTCCAACATGTCCTCACTTGTATAGGTTTTAACCAATGAGAGCGCTTGGTGATGTAATACTCTGCCAGCTTATACTTAATCCCTTGAATTGTCTCTCCACGTGGCCAATTTTGATTTGCCCTTTGGTTTTAACTCAGGGTTAAACAAACGAGACGATGAGCAATAATAACTTACTTTCCAGCTCAATTTTTATAAAGGTGCGTTTGTGTTTATTTTGACTGAGGTTTGACTTTGGGCTTATAAAGGGTTTTGGGCCAGGCTTGGTTATATAAAAAGGTAACGGGTGTTAACTCTTATAATAAAAAGAGTTACCACCGTTAGGGTTTAGGGGACCATTTTTGCAATTTGGTATATTTCAAGGGCTGTTTTGGGGATTTTGGGGTTTTGTCATTTATATGGTTGACCAGGTTTGACTGGAGTTGACTTTTGACCTTTCTTGCTATCAAATTTATAAAACGGATATGTGTTTTCACACATATCATTTATTCAACTCCCGATAATCGATACACATTCTAAAAGATCCGTTTTTCTTTTTGAAAAATAAGACAGGAGCTCCCTAAGGCGAGGTACTTGGTCGGATAAAACCTCGATCTGATAACTCTTGAAGTTGGTTAGATAGTTCCTGCATTTCTGAAGGAGCTAATCTATAGGGTGCTCGGGCTACAGTGATGTTCCTGGAATTAAATCGATTTGGAATTCTACTTGGCGAACGGAGGAAGGCCGGTAAGATCTTCAGAAAACTTCTAGGAAACTCTGACTACTGGGATATCTTCTAGTCTTTTCTCGTCTGACTTCTTTTCCATTACTTGGGCTACAAAAACTTGACAACCTCGAGATATATATCTTTCAGTTTTTATACAGGATATGAGACTTAGTCGGGCTTTACTTTGGTCACCTCGGATGATCAAAGTTTCACCGTTGATGGGGATGTGGATGACTTTCTCATCACAGATAATTCTAGCATGATACTTGGATAACCAATCCATACCAATGACGACGTCGAAACTACCGAGTTTGATCGGCATAAGATCAATTTTGAAAGGTTGGTTTAACAAAGTCAGAGTTGCACCCTGAATAACGGTGTTTGTGCTTACTAGATTTCCGTCAGCCATTTCGATATTGTAAAAGGTATCTATTGTAATGGGTGGAATATTTAGCTTAGAGGCAAGAGATATGGATACGAAGCTTTTATCGGCTCCAGAATCAAATAATACTCTAGCTAGATGTTGGTTTAGAAGGAACATACCCGTGACTACGTTCGGGTCTTGGTGAGCATTCCTATCCCTCAGCATGTAGGCTCTTCCCTGGGCATTGTTGTTGGTGGTCTTTCGGCACTGATTTGCATAATGCCCTTTTCTCCACAAGCATGACAAGTAACTATCACTGGTAGCAGATTACTTCCAGTGGCTGGCCCTTTGTTTCTACAGTTCTTGGTCAGATGGCCCACCTTGTTGCAAGTATTACACTTAACATGTGCAAGGTCCTATGTGATGCCGAAGAGCATTTCTACACAACGGACAGTTTTCTAGTATACCCATGTATCAGTTAGAAGTGATAGCATAAGACCTGAAAGTTTCCTGTCTTCTGTTCTGTTGTGGTTGGTGATTATTGTAGCGGTTGTTAGTGTTGGTGTTACGGTACTTGTTGTTGTTGAAAGTTCTATAGTTGTCAAACTTTAGTTTGTGATCACTTGATACTTGCACCGGGGTATGCTTTGTTACCTGATCCATTAGCCTCTGGGCTATGTTACCAACAGCTCCTTCCGTACCTTTAAAGTTGATAGGTTGGCAGCTCATGAACTCTTTGTAGCTACATTTTCTTGCTACAGGAGCTTCTCTTGGTCTGATGGTATTATTAGTATTTGCCATGTTAGCCGGCTGGTGCTTCAGATGTTGACGTCCTTTTGGGAGGCATTCTATCAATATAAGATAAGCCACCAACTAATAAGAAATGATATCACAAGTCCTTAAAATGAAATGCATATTTTTTGAACTTAAGCATTTTTAACAATAGTGATATTGGAAATAAAGATACAATTTGATATTAATTCTAACAAACATCTAACTTATTAGTAATTATTTTCTAGGGTGTCACGGTAAGATCAAAATGATGAAGATGGAGATGAATATATGACACAGGATGAATAAAAATGGTATCACCATTATATTAAAATCATGCACAAACTTACCTTGTGTACTGTACATAGTTTAAAATTGACAAGTGTTATTTATACCCCACCACATCCCGTGCTAGGTCTAACAAAAGCTATCACTAGTATCTAATCTAGTAGTCCATGTCCTTCGCTGGCTAGTTCTTGGTGTTCATAGATTGCATTCAAAAGACTTTCCTTTTCTGCTTGGTGACGAGCCTGGATATCTTTGATGATTTGTTCTAGATTAGCAATCCTGAAGCGAGCCAGAGAAATCTTGTTGTTATTTCCCAATTGTTTTCTTTGAAGTTTAGCAATTTAAGCACGAGCCTTTTGGAGTTCAACTTCTAGATTGTCAAAATCTTGTTGTATGATCACCCGGCCATTTCCGAGACCTTCTATTTTGTCTTCTATGTGCTCAATGCGGTCTATAGAGAGAGTTCATCTAGATGATTCAAAATTTCCTCAATTTGCTCCTTGTGACGTTCCAGACTTGTCTTACGAGAGCTTTCTCCTATCTCAAATGCTTGAGGTAGGACAGAAGTAGAGGAGGATGATCGGTCATGACCTCGTTTCTTAAGTGGTAATAATTCCTCAGGAAGAAAGAATTCTTGAGGATTAAACATTGGAGATAGCATTGAAGATGGAGGGACAATAGTTGGCGGTGGAATAGGTGATTCTTTAGCATAATATGCATGCATGACCTTCATATAGGGGTCATTATGAAAAAGTGAAAGAGTTGGTGAAGCATTGAACTAAAACAAAGTTAAGGTCCATTAGCATTGTCTAGGTCCAATAAGGTTATTAAACTTGTATAAGCCCACAAATAAGCTGTTTAAGCTCGTTGTGGCTTATTGGCTTACGTTTGGACTCGTTAATGGGCTAACAAGCCCATTAATGGTTCGGCTAGGTTCCTAATGGTATTTTAAGGTCCATGTGAGTCCAATAACCATGTTTAGCCCTGTAATAAGCTCGTAGAGCTTATTAATAAGCTGTGGACTCCACCTTTGTGGTTTGTTGGGCCTGGTTAGGTTTAAACGAGCCCAAATATGGTTCATTAAGTTTACTAGTTATATTCTAGGGTGTTTAATCCTTCAATAAGCACTCATTAAGATTAGTTATCCATGTTTAATCACATGCACTCGTCCTATGAGCTAGTGTACGCGTTCCCAAGCCAAGACATTTCATTTTTGTGACAAGTTAACGTATAGGATTTGTATAATTCGAATATATAGGGTGGTTTTCATATAAGTTACCATCCTTGTATTTTAAACGTAAGGCTTAGACCTTAACTCGATATTTAACCTTGTTTCATACATGTTAGCACCACTCAAGTTCATGTATAGGTAATATACGTGCGTGAACCGTGCATGGGTTGAACCATGCACGTTCGTGCTCACGTAGGTTTGCTAGTTATCAATATACATGACCCATATAACTAGTAAGGAAGAACAACAAATGAGATATGACATAAGGAAGCTTAGTTCGACTTACAAAGGGTCATAGAGTCTTGAATGTGTATTGTGTAGTTAACCCAAATTCGTTCACACCCAAACATGTATAAACCCAAAGCTTCAAAGCTTTGTATACCCGAATCCTTGCTTGTATACTCCTCCTAATACTCTTATATGCGAACTTAGTACACCTTGTGTGCTTAGTTATGAAATGTGGATGCGTATGGGTTCGGTTTTATTATGAGCCGAATGTGAAAGAGATGTATGAGGGGGGTTTAGCCTTGTGAGAGAGTTTGAGAGTTTAAGAAGTGTGTTAAGTGACAATGTGAGTAAGTATACATAGGCTCATGACTTAGTTAGTTTCCCTTAGTTCTTGCCTAACCAAAAACGAACCCTAAGAAGTGGTTTTGTAGTTTCTAGTTAACCTTAAATGGTTTCTTGCTAAACCACTAAGTACATTTCCTTAATTACTCAATATTGGTACAAGATTTGCTAGATTATGAAAATCTTATGGTTGTGTGTGTAGGATTTCTCTTAGCCGTGGCATAGGGGATAAAAGAGGCCAAAATGGTTATTAACCATTGTGTAATAAGCTTAATGGAGATAATTAGTACAAGGTTTAATTAACATTATGATGTACAAGTACTTTAGAGATCATTAGAGGATTTTCTAGTTGGCTAAGCACTAGGGATGAATGGTTTATGGGTTTAAATTACCCATATTCGGCCAACAAGGTTTAATAACACAAGAATTTAATAAATTTTGTGTCTAAGGATTAAAAGTGGGTATTGGTTTGAGTCTAGGTAAGTTTAGGTATTTCCGAGGTGTGTCTAAATGTATTTTATTGTGAAACGTAAGCCTTTTACGTGACCAATAATAATAAAACGGGCAAAGTCAATAATTATCTTCCTAATAATTACTTAACACTTGCTTGACGTAAACCCTAATTTATTTGGTGACCGTTTACGTTAAATGATTATTTCTAGTCTACGCGATTTAGCTTAAAAGTTAAATTAAAAGTAAATGCGTGTCGGACTAAAATAAACAGTGAAGGATAATAGAGTCGTAAAATGACTTGAAATTGAGAAATGTTACATATGCATGGAAATATTTGCAAAACAAGTCCAAAAAGCCATGCAAGCTTATTTTAAGATTCCAAATGATATTTGCAGGTTATAGCTTATTAGAATAAGCTAAAATAAGATGTTCTAACGTAACAAAAGTTTAGAAAAAGGATTCGTTAGCTAGAAAATCAAAACGGGTCGTTTTTAGGGTTTTAACCAAAAACGCATGGGTTTGAGGATTCAAAGCTTCAAACAAGAGTTTATATATGATCTTAAGAGTATTATGAACATTCTAATATAGATTATAAGTTTATGGAACAAGATCTTAGGCTTACTTGAGCTAAAATGGGTCGAAATGGGTTTTTATGACTCGTACGCCTAGAAATGGCTTCAAGACTTTGTTTTTCTTGCTTCTTGGCTTCTATTCTGAGCTTAGGGACTTCTCTTGATCTTCTATTGCTGCTAGGGAATGGCTAGAACTCCATTTGAGTGTGTGAGATGAGTTTGAGGTGTGAATGAAATGTATGTGTATGTATGCCTATATATAGTACTCGAAAACCTTGGTGCCCAAGTTTAGAGCTTGGAGTAGTGGCCAAGGGTCATAGGTAATGACTATTGAAGGCTATAGGATGAGTATTTAGAGCTAGGAACTAGATATGAGAGGTGGAGGGGTGTTTGAAGGCCACGGCTAACCACAAGGGTGATGGAGGTGCTTTCTTTTGCTTGGTGACAAAGGGAGGTGATAGAGGTGCTTGTAAGCTGCTTGGTGACATAAGGGTGAGGTCATGGAGGTGCTAGGGTGGTAGCTTGGTTTAAAAATAGGTAAAAATAGGTGTAAATGACGGCCTCCAGATATATCTGGGACCGTCCCTAGTGACCGTTGGGTTTTTCTGCCTATAAATACTGCTTTATTCGTTGAAGAAAAATAGACCTCTTTGCACGAAATTTTCAGATAACTTCTCTCTCTAAAATCTTATTTCTCTTTCTAAATCTCTTGATCACTAACATTCTTAGATCTTGTTTCAAGTGATCTAATCTCTTCTTCTCATCTCTTCTTTCTCATTCAAGTGCAAGAGAAGAACATTCGTATTCTCCAAGAAATGAATTGTTATTTAGTGATCTCTCCTCTCTTATTCTAAGTACCAAATCTCTATTATTATTATCTTGTGTATTTTTGTGATTCGGTGGTATGTGCTAATTTATACAAACCTTTTATACACTATATTATGCCTAAAAGACCATAAAAGGACACAAATGTATTGTATATTGTGTGTTTTGTGTTATTCATATGCAGGGAACGGATATTGGACAAAAAGATCAAAAACAAGCCCAAAAAGGACAAAACCGGACACGAGAATGAAAGAGTGTGAAAAGCCAAGGCCAAAGTGTGATTAAAATCCTAAAACCCGACAAAAGAACTAACGGTCGTTAAACTTTATCAAACAAAACCTAACAAATATAAAAAATACTTAACAATGGTTAAGTATTATAACTTAATACCTTTAACCCTTGGCCCATTTTCCTTTTACCTGAGCCTAAATAAAGAGCCCAAGTCAACCCTCCTTTTAAACATCAGGTCAAACAATGATATAAGAAAAGAAAAGGGCGCCAATCCCTTTTACTATTCACCCTCCATCTCAAACATTACCCTGCACCAATTTAACCCTACTTAAAAGTAATTCACCTTTCTAGAACTAAATGACGTATGCAATGACGCCTGGGGAAGCCTTGCTGGCAATCCCCTGCAATATGATTGGCTAATCATGCGTGTCACTCATTCAACAGGCAAGATCAAAGCAATTGAGAGACGGTTATGAATTAATGGTTGAGATCAAGGAAGGAAGAGCATCCCTGGATCTAGAATTATCTTCTCACAGCTATAAATAGCAGACGAACCACACAGTGTGATCTATCTAGGAGTAGGATAGTCTAGTGTAGCTTTAGGGTAGCTTTTAATAGTTTTAGCTTATGTCATTTTTAGCTTATTGTTTTCAATTAATGTAATTTTCAATTTCAAGCTTGTACTCATTTATTAATTCAATAAAAGTTTTCTTTCATTTAAAATCATTTGTCAATTCATGTTTTTTTCATTTAAATGCATAAAGTTTGATTAAGCTCTCTTATACTCATAAAAGCTCAATAAGCTCTTTTAATCTCTCATAAGCTAGCTATGTTCTCAGTTAAGCTCTAAAAGCTTAACTAAGCTTGTTGTTACTTTAAATTCCACTCCAAAAATTAACAAAGCTTTAATATGGAAGGGAAACCAGTAATGAAAGGGTTTCTAAGACCTTACCAGCTTATCATTTGATAAGCTGGAGCTTTGTAGAATAGCTCCTAGAGCATTTTGAAAGCCTTGTTTGTGCAAAGGCCTTTGTAAGTCCTAACTTCCTTCCTTTAAGTTTACTTTTGTAACTTAGCTTAATTCTTCTTATTACTGTTTAGATTTGCTTATTATAGTTGTTAGAAGCTATTTGTGTTCAATTGTTAGTGTAGATCTTAAGTTTCATGTATTTGTTCTTAAAACAATTGAAAATTCCAAAAATAATAGCAATAGTTTATAGCTGGTAGTTTCTGCTTATTTAGTGGTTTAAATCTGTTCATAAGGTCTGTTATAAGCTTGTTGATATCTGGTATTAGAATGTCAAGCCTTATTTCTCAATTTCTTAAGCTAAAAGTGAGGATAAATTTCCTAAAGGGGTGTTTGGATCAAGACTAGTACTAACCACAAGTTAGTACTGGTAGTGGTTCTGGCCATTTTAGGTGATTTAATCTATCATTTTTTTAGTTTTAGAACTTGTTGTAAGGTCCTAGAAGGTTTAATTCAAATTTTTATCAAGATTAGTGAGTAGATTTTTGAATCTGTTAGCATAAGTTCATGTCCTTAAGCATTTTAAGCTCAAGTCTATTCTAGCTGTTGTTATTGCTCTATTTACTTTTGGTTAAGTGTTTAAAAAGTGTAGTAATCAAGTCTTTAGGTATGCATTTGCTAGTTTTAAGTTTTGGTTTAAAGTGTGTCAACTGCATAAGCATAAGAAAACAGTCCAACTAGCCTTTTTCAATCTTAAAAATCAGCAAGTTAGAATTAAAATTAGCTTTTAAGATTTAGTACACAAGTAGATTGTTGGCCAATCTAGATAGGTTAAGGCTTATTTTGTAGTAATTAGCTTATTTAGCTATCTGAATTAGGTCTGCAATTAGCTATTTTGTCATTTTAGCAAAACTGAGAAAACCAAAAACAGTGTCACTAGCTTTTTCATAAGTCTTTTTAGTAGTTTAATTGAATTTCAAAATGTTTTCTAAGTGATGTTTTAGATAGCTTATTGTCTCAACTTTTTAGTCCTATAAGTTTTTAAGCCATAAGGATCCATTTGCAAGCTTTAAAATAAGGTTGAAAAGTGGTCCTTAGGCTGTTTAGATAGCCAAAGTAGTTAAAACTGCTTCTTTGCTTTTCTTGCTTTCTCAGCTTATTTCCCTTGCTTATTTCCTTTCTTAGTTGCTTATTAGATATAAATTTAGGTTTGTCATAGCTTATTCTTGATTTCCATTTGCTTATTAAGCTTTAAAAACCCATCAACAGTTAGCTTAAGTCCATTTTAGTTTTTAAGTAAAACTGCCAGTTCTTTCAGCTTATTTCCCAGCTTATTTTCAATTTTTAGAAAAAGAGTCTTCACAAAAAGTTCTTATTTTAAGGATAAAAAGCTTTTCCAAAACTTAGATTTAAAAAAAAGTAGAAAAGGGGAAATCCAGGGTGAGCAAGGCTCGAACCCTTGACCTCTACCTTCCTCAACCTTTTAACAACTCAACACAACACTCACACACCACTGCGCCCTTGGGACTTTTACGTCCAAGGATGCAACAACAATCCTTTTAACACCTTTTTGAACCCTTTTATAAATAAGCACTTCGCGTGCTTTGTAGCTTTTTCTGGGCTTATTCATTTAAGCATTTTCCTAGTTAGTATTTTTCCTGCATTCCTTGTAGCTTAATCTATTTTTAGTAATTTTCTTAGAATTTTAATTCATAGTTTTACATTTTTCTTGCATTTATTTAGTTAAAAACTTTAAAAAGTCATAAAAAATAGAAAAATAATCAAAAAAATAAAATTCTTTTTTATAAAATTTTATTTTATCATATTTTTGGCTTAGGATTTAAATTTACTTTCGTAGGGTTTACATTTAAGAAATTCATTTTTTAAAGAACGGGATTTGGTTCCCGTTCTCGTTTTCTTCATTTTTTTACTTTAAGCACCCTCGGTTTAGGATTTCCTTAGCTTTTTCTTACAAGTTAGTAATTAGGATTAGGAAAAGTAAAAAAAATCATTTAGGTTTAATTTTAGATTTTACGTTCTCGTATTTTACATGTTTACGTGCTTTACATGTTTCATTCGTTTTTATTAATAGAATTAGAAATCAAAATCTAAAATCTTTGAAACCATTCAAAACGCGCGATCACAGACTTAACCGATTCTCAATTCACACTTCGTCGATGAAAAACGATCGGGGAGGTTTTTGAGACAACTTTGGTTAAAAGTTTGTTTCTTAAATCCGACGGAAAATACTATATATACTATAATTGTTACATCCTTATATATTTATATTATAGTGTGTTCGGACATGATCAAATTTTTGGCGCCGTTGCCGGGGAGGTGTGTAATGCTTTTCGCGTTTCGTTCGTAGATTAGTGTTTTGAAGAACCTTCCTTGTGAAGTTATCGTTTTTCATTTGTGAATATTTTCTTAATAAAACCATAAAAATACAAAAATATTTTACACTTCTATTTTCTTTTATTAAAATAACCGTTTGTTAATCATTGTTACGGCTCACCTTTAGATTACGTACTATAAGGGAAGTTTAAGGCGGGTTTGATTCTAAGAACATCACCCAAAAGGAGAAGGGTTATTCTAAATAGCGCCTCGCGCTTACCAACTCCTCCGCTTTCTTGTACGCTTTTTTAGAGAGCTACCGTGCACGTTTAACTTTTGGTTACCAAAAATATTTTTCTTTCTTATTTTAATTCCTTTTCTTATGAATAATTTTCAAAATCTAAAAATATTCTTTTTTATCCTCTTATTACATTTAATTCTTATCTTCTTTATCCTTTTATCCATTTAATTCCTCAACATGTCTTCGTATAACCATTTTGGTTGCTCGTGTTGTGGAGGTCCGTTTAATGGTGGAAACTGTCCGAGCTGTAGCAGTGTAGGATCCGAAAATAAGTTTGTCTATGACCCAAATCCTTATTCTTATAATGAAACACCGAACTTCTTCAACCAACCTCCACAACACCAATACGAGACATACTCGTGTGGATTTTGTGGAGGGAATTCTCATCCGGGCTTCGATTGTCAAACAGGGAACACACCCGTCTTTGATCAGGGTCCCTGTTACAATCAAGACTTTGGATTTAACAACCTCTACATTATTCTCTGAGTCAGCCACAATAATTTTCTTGTGAAAATTGCGGGGTTCTTTATGAAAATTTTCAGTGTCAACCGATGAACCAAAATTATGATCCGAATTTTTGTTATAATCCGATTTATTCTGGTTTTGACCAATATCAACCCTCGCAATTTTCCGTCACTCATCAACTTCCTCAAAGATCGAATCAGGATATGTTGCTAGATATGGCAAGGATAATTAAAAATAATCGAATCCTTTTTAATAGCAATATTTTTCCTCATGAAAAAATGAGTATAAGAGCATTGTTGGCTAAGGAAAGAATTCTCAAATTAATTCAAGATTGGGACGAAAAGAAAATTAAATCATGGAGTTTGCCGGAATTGCTACTTCAACTTTTGAATGATTCACAAACTATTAATGAAAGTTTGAAACAACGTGAAGAAAAGCGTATTGAAACTGAGCAAGCGGCTAATCAGTTAGTCCATGAAGAGCAGGAGGAGCCGGTAGCTCAAAGTTTTCTTCTAAATTGGAATTTTGTTATGGCTGATGATGATGAGTATATTATTATATATAGATCGTCTAAAGCAATCACACCAGACTTACCAACCGAGGAGCCCGATAACTCTCTAAGTATGGGGGACGAGCATCTTAACACTATTTCAAAAACGGAATCAGACAAATTAATAAAATCTAGTGTTGAGAACCTTTTCCCAATCCCAAGTGAGTCCAAGAGTATTTCCGACGATATTTATGATGTGCCGTTTTGTGATAATGATCACTTTGATGCCGAATTTGGACTTATTAACTCTTTGCTTAGTCGAGATATTTCGATCACATCTCCTAAGATTGATTTTCTTCCCGAGGAGTTCGCCGGTGAACTCGATCTTATTGATCTTCCGACGATACATGTGATGTGCCTTCTTGTGATAATTCTCCTCCTCTTGATGTTTTAAAAGATCACTTTGAGATTTTCTCCGATTCTAACGATGATTGTACTTCGAGTGATAACGATTCTTTTGAGAACATCAATTACGTTGAGGCATCACCTCCCGAGGACTCTTTCATAATGGGGAATGAGGGAACTTGCACTTATTCCTGAAAAAGGAATCGGATCTGTATTCATAAAGTCCAGGTGTTGAGGAACCTTGTTCCTATCCCAAGGTGAGTCCAAGGATACTTGTGGGAGTGATAGTGAGAACGTTTTACCTTCGTGTGAAGATTTCTCTCCCATTTTTGAGGAAAAATTTGTGACTTTCTCTAACCCTCTTTTCGATTCAAATGATGATTTTAGTGATGACGAGTCACTATCCGATGAGGACGTTCTGGAAGATGTTAAAAATTTACTCGAAATCCTCTTTTTAAATTTGTCGACGAATTTATTCTAAGTGGACATAAATCCTCTTTTTGATGAAGAGTTAGAGGGCATCAAGTGCAAGGCTTCTTATGATTCTAACCTTGATGAGTCGACCTTCCTAGTCACACCTCTTTCCTATTTTAATGAGGATGAGTGTTTCACTCCTAGTGACGACGTTGAGCTTTTACTTCACCGTGATTCGTCTACACCAATGATAAGTGTTGTTTCCATTCTCGAAGGGTTTACCAATGAACCGCCCTCCTCGAATCGAGATATCGATTTATTTGATATGGATCTAACAAGAATGAATTGGTAGAAGATTTTGTTACGACGTACGGATTGATGATTGATTTTGACCAGGTGACGATATTGATGAGAATCGATACTTTCTTGGTGTTGTTTTTCCTACCCAGGATATTGAAGACGGTTATCATGATTCGGAGGGAGATATACACTATCTTGAGAGTTTGCTTAGTGATAATACTACCCTTAGTCTCCCTCCGAAGGTGTTTTTAGATCATGATCGTGAAGTTTAAGTAATGATTTGAAAATTATGGTCAAAGTTTTCAACCCCGGGATTCATGAGACAAATTTTTCTCCAACATATGTGAGCTTACCCTTTGAGGATCGCCATTATCTTTCCTTCACATATGTTATCTGAACTTTTCTTCCTTATTTCACTTATCCGGTGGTTTCTCCTTTTCCTCTCTCCTCCGGGAGTGAGGATAGCATTTTTGACCCCCCCAGCATCTCCACTTAAAACCGGTGGCATCTCATCGGGATGGAACTTTCATGTGCTTTAATGTTTATCCAAACATTAATGAAAGCCCGATTGAGATTTTCTCTTCCATTTGCTCCCCCATGGACAACTTAATTCGGGGTCGAGTCAAGCTCGTGACTCGGTTAACAAAAACAAGCGTTTCTATCTTCTTATCTATTTTCTAACATTTGATGTGAGGAGGCTCGCCTCTTCCTTTCTCGTGTTTCGTGTTTTGTGATTTTTGTCCAGGATTGCCCGGATTTTGAAGGCTCTCGTGCTCGGTGTTTTGTCCATCGTTCACTCGCTCTTCAAATCCTTAGCATGCTTATATTGGGAATCCGATATCCTTAATCTTATCGACTAACGTTTATCTTTAGCATACTTAATAAACGGCTTTAGATTTGCGTAGAGACCCCTTTATATCAAGATTATGCATTGAAATTAGTATGGGGGTATCAATCTCACATTGAGGACAATGTGTAGTTTTAGTATGGGGGAATCTATCGATTTGATTATACTTGCAAGTTGTTCTTCAGTAACCGTTTTTTCTACAAAAATATGTGATTTATGTGAAAATAGCAAAATTTAAAAAAATTTGTGCATAAAAAAGTGATAAATGTTGGAATAAAGTGATGAAATAAGTGTTGTGACACAAATAAAGGTGAGAACGAGAAATAAATTTTGATCCGACCGGTTTTATACCTTAGCTTTTTTCCTTAACATATTTAAATCGAGTTAGTTGCTAGTCTTATGTAGGCCTTATATTATGTCAAGCTCGATTTTATTTGATTTAGATTGTTGCAGTTTATGTGGACTTGTTAAAGTGCCGATCTTAATTCGCTAGGCTAAGCATTCACAAGTCTCTTTCTTAGAGATTTTAAATTGCGAAGAACGAGAAATGATAGAGTCGAGTATAAGTCATGATATTAAGCGTGGAATAGTTGGTTTTCTTTAGAGCTCATAAGTATTAATTGTGGCTTTTTCTCCCATTAGTTTGTTTCACTTGTATATGAATAATGTTTAATAAATAAGGTTGTCCGGTTTAATTTAATTTTTAGTAACTTTCTACTAACTTGGAAGACGATCCAATAAAATAGGTACCACATAGGGATTTTGGAATTTTGGCATATATATATTATCATATGTTTATATTGCTTTACTTACACCTTAAAGAGCCTTAGGGTATATGGTGTAAGTAGAGTTAATCATGAGATTACTTATGCCTTAAAGAGCCTAAGGGTATATGGCGTAAGTGATTAAATTGTTCATACCTTAAAGAGCCTAAGGGTATATGGCGTGAATGATTGAATCATGTTTAATAAATGATTTGTTTGTACCTTAAAGAGCCTTAGGGTATATGGTGCAAATTAAATCTCACTTGATTTATGTCTTAAAGAGTCTTAGGGTATATGGACGTAACTCAGTGTTAAATAAATAAGTAGCCTAATAAAAGCTAAATTTTGGTCACCTCGATGTGGACCTCAACGGTTTTCAAGATAGGGGTGAAGATATTTTTATCCTTTAACCGTCCCGCTTTATTTTCGGCTTTAATAAATATTGAAATAAGTTCTTAAATGAGCCATCGGGTTTATGAAAAAAATAAAATTTGAGATACAAAATTAGGGAATTAAAGGGGGAAAAGTAATAACAATTAGTATTTATGAGTAGTGTTAGTATCATGACTTGTATTTGACAATGATCTTGTTTTTGAGCTTAGTATGGAGAAGTGAAAGTTGGGGACGATGAATTTATTTTGCTTGTTCCATGATCCTAAGTATTATCAAAGAATAATGAAAGCACAAGATTACGAAGTGTTGAAGTATGGAAAGTTATGAAAAAAGCATAAAAAATGGAAAAATGTTGAAAATGGAAAAACGGGGCTTTTCAGAGCTAATGTTTCTTTAATCCCTTAAGATGAATACTTAGCTACTTTTCGAGGTAATTAATCAAGGGGGATTAAGATTCTTAGTTTTCTAAAGTGTTATTTATAATATTGCGTTAGGACACGGCAATACCTTAGTATGGGGGAATTTGGTATGTGCTTATTTACACATACCTTTTGCCTAATAAATCAACCTTAAATAGCTAAAAACGTGTAAAAATACACTGTATATGCTTGTTTTTATGTTTGTATATGTGCAGGTAACGGATATGTACAAAAGGACAAAATAAATGCAAAAATGGACAAAACCGAGCACGGGATTGGAAAGAGCGCGGAAAGACGAAGCCGAAGGCATATGCATCATTAATGGGCCAACCCGAACCAAAGTTAATGGGCCGGATCAGCCCATTACCAATCTAAAACCTTTAGTCCATTATTACTTATAAACATTTATAATAAACCAACCCATTCTCCTTATTTAAATCCAAACCACAAGTCCAGCCCAAGAACCCATTTCACAAATCCAGCCCAAGTCTTAATTTTTACAATAAATAATAATTTAATAAAATATAATCTAATTTTTGTGCCCCCCCCCCCCCCCCCCCCCCCCCAAAAAGGATTCCCCCCCCCCGCAACTTAATTAAATAATCTACATTGAGCACCGGGTCAAACTTACCAAACAAGGTCAAAATACTGTTCACCCTCCCTCCTAAAATTTACCTGCGTGTGTACGGAGGCTTCTTGGCTCTAACCACATTTATACCCTTTCTGGAGCTGTGGTGGCATAGGTTAAAGTCATTTATGTCAACTCTGGCGATCCAAGTACAGTTCATTGGCTCAAGAGGTGTGGAGCAATCCATCGGAGTCAAGAAAGGATTTAATCATGGCTGTTATGATCCAAGAGGTGGTGATAGGATGGATGGTAGGAATAGAAGGTCTTGGAATCATTATTAATACAAGCTCTCCTCCAACACAAGGATCATCTCTTTTTTCTAGCTTATTTTCTGTTTTCAGCTTATTTTTAGTGTAACCTTTAGCTTATTTCTTAGTTTCTATAAATGTAATTTCCTTTTAAATGTTTTGTAACTCCTTCATTATTAATAGAATCACTCTGTTGTTTAAATTCATGTTATGTCCAGTTTTACATTAAGTCATTTGTGGTTGGAAATAATTACCAAATAAGCTCATAATAAGCTTGAATTCCTTTTATTTTACGCTGTTAAGTCTAATTTAGCTTGTTAAAGCTAAATTGATTTTGCATTCTACCTAAATTACCTTGACATTTGGATTGAGCTTAATTGGATGATAAGCTAAATATGGAAGAGCTTATGGGTATTTAGTAGTGCTTATTAATAAGCTGGGTAGGCTAGAGGTGCTAGGAAAGCTTATATAGCTTATTATATATCCCTGTTTAGCTGGGATAGAGGTACATATTTCTTGTCCTTTATTTCAGCTTATTACCTTATTTAGCTTAAATAGTTTACTTAATTATCTTAACAGTCTGCTTATTTTGTGCTTAATTGTGTTTTCATTTGCCTAGTCTGTCTTGTGCTAGCTTAATATGTCTAAAATATCTAGATTGCATCATTAGAATTAGCTTAGTTAGAATTTTTCACTTTGAAAACTATCATGTTATGTCTTAAACCTGTATTGCTTATAGCTTTAGATCTAGTGATTTATGATTGCTTAATGATGCTTAATGGTTTGAGTACTTAACCTGTTTTAAGCTTTTGAGGCTTGATAGGATCTGTCATAGTTTTAAGATGGTTTTTCAAAAATTGGAAGGGTGTTTGGGATAAGCAGCCTTAATAGAGATTAAGACTGCTTAGCTCACCTTTAATTGACAATTCAGTTTTGATAAGCTCTTATTAAAACCAACTTATAGTTTTTCTAGAGTTAAGGCATTTTAAGCTGAGAACTAACTTTGAGCTTATGTGTGATCACTCAACATTTGCTGAGTGAAATCAACCTATGCTGACTGATTAATTCTTAGCTTATGACTGATGTTTTGTTTCATGAATAGTGTGGATTCAGCTTAGATTTTGATTGCTTAGTTTAGTTTAATTGGGATCTAATGTCAGTTTTTAGTGAATTGAAAACATTTTAGAATCTCAAAGCTTTGGTTGTTAAAATCTAATTTCAGTTTTAAAAGTTAAAGTAGTAAAATTCAAGAGTCTTTTCTTGCTCAATTTCTTATTCAATATGCTTAAGTCCAGTTTTTTTTAGAGTTCCTTAAGGTTAGTTGTTAATCTGTTTTAAGTTGTTGCTCATCCTAAAGTGCTTATTAGTCTTAAATTTTAGTTTAAATAGAGCCTTTTGTCCTTTAAACTTATCCTTAATGTCTACTCTCATTTCAGCTTTTAAGAGCTTTTAAGCTTAATTTGATTGCTTATTTCTGGGTCATAAGTGCTTAGTAGGTGTAGATGATAAACTGTTTTAGCTTATTTAGGTTTTTAGTTGCTTATTGAGTCTTAAATGAACCAAACAGTGTTGGCATGCTTTCAAGTTTTAAAAAGCCAAAACTGTGACTTTCTAGTGCTTATTTCTAGCTTATATCTGATTTCTAAAAAAGGTGTTTTCACAAAAGTTGCTCATTTACAGCTTTTCTAAAAGTTTGTTCAAAATAAATAAAATTTAAAAAATAAAAAATAATAAAAAAAGGAATTAGGGAAGTCATGGGTGAGCAAGGCTCGAAACCCTGACCTTCTACCAATTCCAAAGCTTCCACACACAACACCCTTAACCAGTATGCCCTTGGGACTTTTCTGTCATACCTCTACAATGTTTAGTATTTAACATCAAAATCTAGTTTTGCTTATTCAAATTTTAGTGCTTATTTCCAGCTTATTCCTTCAGCTCTTTTCTAGCTTTTATTTTTTCTTTAGGATCTTAATAGCTTTAGTACCTTTCCTTAATTTTTAGATTTTTATAAATTAGTTTAATATTTTTTATAATATTTTTAGATTAAAATAGTTTTCAATTCAGAATAAATAAATAAAATAATTTTTTTTTTGTTTTAATCATTTAGGACTTTTAGGTTTGCATTTTAGGTCCTTAAAATTCAATTTGCTTCCTTTTTAGGTTTTAGTTAGTTCTTTAGCGTTAAGTGTATTAAGTGTTTTTTTTGTTAAGTTTTAATTTTGCCTTCGTTACCAAGTTTGACGTCTTAGATGGACGTCGCCGCCGCTTTATTCATCCCGCCTCCGGCATTCCCCCCCACCCTTTTCTCACTAATGCAATACGTAGCTACTAGAGCGCACTCCTCACTGTCATCCTAACATCAAAATTTTGCTCTACTTCCTCTAGTCTATATCTACGCCCCACCCATCCACGAATTCTACCACGCTATTGTCTATTCACCACTGACTACCCACGCTCCGCCCTGCCGATCCCGCGGCGCTCCTCTACAATGACCCCACCGGCATCGAACCGGACGCATTTTCTCGGAATTCCGCACCTCCTTTGTCCAAAGCAATCTTCCTTAAATCTTTTGGAATTACAGTATACTACTATAATATAATTGAGTTGCCATACTATCGCACCCACTATATCTCGTTCGTGTGTGTGGTTTGGAGCGGATCACGAGTTAACAATGTTTCTTCACGAGGCGATTTAACAATTCTATATAGGAGGCGATTTATCAATCCTTTATAGGAGGCGAGTTATCAACCCTACATAGGAGGCGATTTATCAATCCTTTATAGGAGGCGAGTTATCAACCCTACATAGGAGGCGATTTATCAATTCCTCAATAGGAGGCAATTTAGCAATATATTTTAAGGAATTTTAAGATTGAATTTTTCTGAAGACAATTTTCAACTTAAGTTAGGTAGCTAATTAAAATTGGTTAATTATACAATCTAATCAAGTTAAGTAGGCTATATATTAAGGTTCATTAAGAATATCTGAACATGTCTTAGGTACTTGATTCTCTACAAGTTAGTTTGAATAGGATTCCAAAACGCAATTTCAGTTGTTCTTATGCCTTTCACATTATGCCCATTTAAGTTGCCTTTCGGATGATTAGATCTTATTCAATTATGCTAAATGCCTTAATTAGCCTAATCATTAGAATGATATCATAACATGCATCAAGCTTAAGTATTCAACAATCAAAGGGCTTATGTGTTATTATATATAAATTGGTTATATATATAAACTGTATTGGTCAAATCTTGCTGAATCTTGAATACCAATAAGCTCAATAGAAAGCACTTGATGATGCTCTTGTTGCCCATGCGACACGTTTGTGTTCGGGAAATGCAACACGAGACTCAAGACAGACATCAAGCCAAAAGAAGCTACATTTTAGGTCGTGTTGGATGCTCTTGCTCTCACTCCTTTCTAACGTGCATTCTTGATCACTGCAGATGTTCCTGCTATTTATATGTAAGAATTTTGGGCTACAATTTTCATTTATAAGTCATCCATTAGATTCACTATTAACAAGAAGAAAGTCTCTCTTGATGTTGATATGTTTTGAGAAATTCACCAGTTTTACCCTAAAATTCCAGGATAAAAGTTTGAAGACCTCCCTCTAGAACATGACATTCTCTCCTTCATCAAAGATCTTAGGCACACTGGGGACATCACCTATCTCAACTGATTGTGGAATATGTTGTACTACTTACATCAACCATGAGAGCATTTGCTTTCGTCATCAACAATTGCTTACGTGGGAAAGAAACTGGATATCGGACAAGATTGTTTGTCTGTCTCAAATTATCTGGGGTTGTTCCATAAGAAGAATATCGATTCTTGTGTATCTACTCTGGTAAGG
This sequence comes from Tanacetum coccineum, assembly GCA_026074375.1. Lineage (NCBI taxonomy): Eukaryota > Viridiplantae > Streptophyta > Magnoliopsida > Asterales > Asteraceae > Tanacetum > Tanacetum coccineum. The sequence goes on along the minus strand of BQNB010000673.1, from coordinate 44,792 downwards.
ATTTTACCGTTCTAGATTGAAAAGCAAAGATGCTAAGTAGACAAACAAGATGTCATATCCCCAGATTCACAAGGTCTTCATCGATTACTTCATGCTCAAGGATCAGTCTATTTCGAGAAGAAACAAGATGTTTTGGCACACTGCTCGTGATGATACCATGTTTACTTATATGAGATGTATCTCCAAACATGAAGATACTCAAGTATATGGTGCCATTCTCCCAAAGGAACTAACAAACCAAGCAATGCTGTAATCCAATGCTTACAAGACATACTACGCTTTTCCTCTGGAGAGAAAGCTCCAAACTAAAGTTACGTTGAAACGAAAGCTGTGATCGTGTCACATCACCCAAGCAGAAGACTATTCAAGCTACTAAAGGTACCAGACTCAAGTCAAAAGCTAAGGTTGCTAAGTTTGTCAAGAAGAAGCAACCTCCAAAGAAGCCAAAAGCTAAAGGATTGACTGTATTATCTGAGGTTGCATTAACTAAAGCTGAACAACTTAAACTGGCTACCAAAAGAAGCAAGACATAATTTTACAGTTCTCACGCAAGTGGCTTAGGTAATGGTGTTGACACTCAGTCAAAGGTTCCTAATGAGCTGCAAGAAAAGTCTTCTGGTACAGATGAAGGAATTGGTACTAAACCAGGGGTTCCCAATGTACCCATATACGAATCTGAAAATGAGAAAGTGTCTTAGGGTGATAGTGAAGATGAAGATGAAGATGATGAAAACGATTCTAATGATTTAAGTGATGAAGGTGACAATGATAATGATGGTGATGATGATGCTAATGATGATGATAAACAAGAAGGTGATGACAAGAATGACGATGATGAAGAAACTGATAGTGATAGGACCGAGTCAGACATAATTAAGATTCTTGTTCTCGGTCAGTCTACCACTTAATTCTATGAAGAAGAAGAAGAAGAAGAAGATAACATTGATGATGAAGAAATAATGTTTGTGATCGAAGTAGATGAGGGTCTCTAAGGAGTTGTATGAAGATGTGAATGTGAATTTGGGAAATAAAGACACTAAAATGACCAATGATGATTAAGGTGCCACAAATCAACAAAATATTTCTCAACAGTCAGGATTTGAGAAAGTAGAGGAATAGGCTCATGTGATTATTACTCCAGTCCATGACTTACAAAAGGTGATGAAACCTGTACAAAGTTGTTCTGTCTCCTCGATTTTACAAGCAAGTTCCTAAATCTTTAAAGATTACATCTCAGTTGCAATAAGATTGCTTCATTGATGGAAACCTCAGCTGGTCATGCAACAACAGTTCCTAAAAAAACATCCAATTTCACTATAACTATTCCTCTACCACCTTCATTATTCAATCCTCTACAACAAGAAGCAACTCTAACACCTACACCAATAACTTCAGAGACTACAACATCACTTCCTACACTTCCAGATTTTGCTTCTGTATTCAAATTCAATGAAAGAGTCTTCAACCTGGAAAAAGATGTGTCAGAGATAAAGCAAGTTGACCAGTATGCTCAAGCACTCTCCTCTATTCCTGCTATAGTTGATCGTTACATGGATAACAAACTTGGAGATGCGATAAACAAGGCCATTCTAACACATAATTTAGACTGCAAACAAGAAGATCCGGATGAGAAGAATGCTTACATAGAACTCGTTGACATATCAATGAGAGCTCTTATTAAGGAAGAAGTCAACACTCAAATTCCTCAGATTCTTCCTCGAGCAGTATCAGATTTTTCAAATCCTGTGATAGAGAAAAATGTCACAGAATCAGTAGAAGCTGCAGTCTTGACAAGGTCTTCTTCACAACCGGCGTCTACTTATGAGGCGGCCACATCACTCTCCGAGTTTGAGCGTACAAAGATACTGATAGACAAGATGGAGAAGAACAAGTCATATGATAAAGCTGACTACAAAAATAAGCTTTATGATGCACTGGTCGAGTCGTATAACACTAACAAAGATCTCTTTGATTCATATGGTGAAGTCTTTTCATTGAAGAGGAGTCGAGACGACAGTGACAAAGATCGAGACCCCTCTGTTGGATTAGGCCGAGGGAAGAAAAGAAGGAAATCAAGTAAAGATGATGAGTCCTCCAGAGATTCAAGGTCAAAGGAAAAGAAGTCTTCGATCACCTCTAAAGATGCCTCCCAATCTCAACATAAGCCTTTTGGCAAGTCTGCCCATGCAAGGAGCCAAGTCATACTGTTGAAGACTCAGGCATGCAACAAGATCAAGAGTACATCACGGGAGACAATGATGAACAACCCGCTGACAAGGAGGTTAACAAAGTTGACTGGTTCAAGAAACCCGAGAGACCTCCAACTCCTGATCCTGATTGGAGTAAGAGATAATAAGTTGACTTTTGACCTCCTTAGACCTGGATTAGTCAAGTTGCACGTGCTGAAGAACCTCCCACTTCATTTGATGAGCTCAATGATAGTTCATTTGATTTCTCTACATTTGTCATGAATTCGGCCTTTAATTTTTCCATATTTCTGACTCAGAAGAAATTATGGTTGACCGGGCATTCATCCTGGCTCAAAGGCACTTGTAAGAGTATTACGGAATTAGAGTACCATCTTGAAGAATGTTCCAAAGCAACAACTGAACGATCTGACGGCTTTAAACAACGATATAACAAACCATATCATTCTGATCTCAGAAAGCCTTTTCCTGTTAATTCAAGATCATCGAGGACGCCAAATTATACTTAAAGATTACTTTATTAATAAAAATATGGAATATCTAAAGGGGGGAGACTTAAGCAGACGATACTAAACTTCTGTCACTAAGACAAAGGCTGCTACTTATGAGCTCAATGGATCGAAGACTTGGTTCCAAATTGTGGAGTTCCTGTCAGTTGAAATATAATCAACATGTTACTTTGGCACTTCACATGGGGTCTTAAACGCCAAAGCTCTCTATGGATATGCAAGTAACTTGATTCGTCTAAAGAGTTTCTCCAGAGTAGATGATTGCGGTATACCTCTGACTTACCATTTATGAGAAGTATGGATACAGTACAGGAAGATATTAAAAGTTAGTAGAGATGATTCAGAAGGCTATATACGTTTAAATTAAAGAAGGTGATTTCAATAAGAACGTCTACAAGACATTGAAGACAAGGTTACTTATATCGTTCAACATAAGCTGAACAATCTACAATCGTGAACGGTGCCGTATGATTTGATGTGGCAATTAAGTATGTCACCAGAAGTATTGTCATTCAAAGGCGGGTGGAAAGATCTTCATTAGGATATCGAAAATTACCAAAATAAGCCAAAACCTCACTAAACCTGACACATACAGATCGAATCTCAGGAACAAAACCGCATACACTTCACATTCAGACCCTCATGGAATAATATATGTAGATCAGTTCAAGAGAAAATAATTGATGCGCGCTGATGAACTCCACAAGTTCAGTGATGGCACACTCAATGATGTTCGGACTGCTCTACACGACATTGCTGTGGGAATAAGAATGGAATACCTGCCAATGAGGAAATAGAGTAACTTAGACAAGAAAAGGGCTCGGGTTATGGTTCAGGATATAGACAAGCAGCTTTATCAAAGGAGGTTGATGCAAAATCTAGAAAAGTTCGTTGGTGGAAGGGAATACAGGAATGATCTCAGGCTACTGGAAAAGACAATATGACTCTGTCATATTTTTTCTCAACTTATTTCAGGTTAATTTCTCGTATATAATAATCTTGTGAATATGTATATAAATAGTGTAGACTTAAAAAGTAGGCATATATAGTGTTTGAGTATGAATTTTCAAGATATTCTTAGTAAATTCAAATTTTATCAAATTATCATACTCAAACACCATATAATACCCTCATAATTTGAGGGGGAGCATTAAAAATATTCCTAATGCGGCTTGTTAATAATTGGGCATTCTTTCCCCGAAAGCAGTTATATTTGAATCAATTGATATCCAAAACATCAAGAGATTTAATATTTTTGATAAGGGGAGAAAATGTGATTAAAATATATGGCTAATAATGTGATTTTTAAGATTCTCTGTGTAGCTACCCATGGAGTGCTAAGTCTTTAGATTATTCGTTGCACATTTGTCAGTATTTTGGTACTTCCAATTTCAGCAAATTACGTAATCTATTTGCTCCCCTTCATCAGTGTGCATCGATTATAATCAAAAGTTGTTTGCAACATGTATGGGATAGTGTACACATAAGATCTTTAAAAATCACATTATTAGCCATATATTTTAATCATATTTTCTCTCCTTATCAAAAATATTAAATCTCTTGATGTTTTGGATATTAATTGATTCAAATATAACTGCTGTTAGGAATACAAAATTCCTAGAAAAGTCTCGATCACTTCATAGATATCAGTAGTTAGCTGGTCAAGTTAATATTTAGAAACTTACTTAGGTAGTTAGACCAAGGCCCATGGATAAGTCCATTAAGCCAAGGCCCATCCGACCGTTTGTTATGTATATATATCACCTATCATGCTTGGATAGGTGGTTGGTTGGTTTTATTTCTTATATAGTTCAACAAGTATTTTCTCTCTCATCTTTCTCTCACCAAAACCATCCTCCTAAAGTCTTTCTCTATCTAACATTTCATGCTAAATATTTCATGTATGTGTTAAGTGATTATAGCAATTCTATAATTGTTATCAAGAGCCATGGGTGGTGTGTTTAGATATTGTGTTTGATAAAGTATTCGTGTATTTTTTTCCTCTAAATTAACCATTCGTTCTTTTGTTTTTTTTTTTTTTTCTTAGTTTTTAAGCTTAAAATTCACACTAAAGGATCATCTACATAGGTAGCTTTGATATAGTATCCTTGGATATAGGTGTGTGCTTAGATTCATAGAAAAATCTCTTAGTTTTTTTTTTCATTTGTGTTCGTAAGTGTAACATTTCTCAATTTCTGGTTTCTACTTTTTTTTTTTTTTTTTCTTACGACTTCTATTATTCTTCACTATTTATTTTGGTTCGATACGCGTTTACTGTTAATTTAAATTTTAAGCTAAATCCCGTAGACTAGAAATAATCATTTAACGTAAATGGTCACCAAATGAATTAAGGTTTACGTCAATCAAGTGTTATATAATTATTAAGAAGATAATTATTGACTTTGCGTATTTTATTTTTATTGGTCACGTAAAAGGCTTACGTTTCGCAATAAAATACATTTAGACACACCTCGGAAATACCTAGACTTACCTAGACTCAAACCAATAACCACTTTTAATCCTTAAACACAAAAATAATTCAATTCTTGTGTTAACAAGCCATTATGGCCGAATCTAGGTGATCAAAACCATGAACCAAAGGATACTTATACAAATCTTGTACAATATTCCTTTAATTATGACTTGTACCCTTATAATCGTAACCTAGATTTTGAAAACCCTTCTTCCTCCACACATAACGTCCCACATGCATATTATAATCTAGAAAAATTTCCCTAATATCCCCTAAGTACATGTACAACCTATGTTTAATTAAAACATGTACTAATTGTCTCTAACTAGCTTATTACTTAATGGTTAATAACCATTTTGATCTCTTTTTCCCTCTTGATACCTCGTAGGATAAGGGATAACCCACAACATAACCTTAGATTTTCATGATTCTTGGCAAATCTTGTACTATTGTATCTTTGTTAATTAAGTAGTGTACTAGTTGGTTTAGCAATGTGAAAACATTTGAGGGCTAACTAAAAACATCAAAACCACCCTTAGGGCTCGTAAGCCTATATATATACTCACTCTCATTGAAACTTACACTTTCATACAGACTCATACACTCTCTTATAAAACCATACGATCACCTTTGTTTTTCATTATTCTTTGTTTCGGTTCACCTTTAAACCGACCATAAACACACACAAACAAACACCATTTTAGTTTTTGCTATACACTAGCATACTAAGGGGCTGTTTAGTTTTTGCTTTAATGAGTCTTTTTGATAACAGGATCTATACCAGACAGTCTTTAGTGTTTAGTTCTTCTTTACACTTTTTACATAAAAGTTTCTTAATGTCAAAAGGGTGTTAGTAATAACCACCTCATCCCCATTCCAGGATATAACAAGGTATAATATACCATTTAAACGGCCCTCATCCCCATACCTTTTCTCATCCATTTCAATAAACCTAAACCTTTTATCATCCAGCAATACCTTCTGGCCACCACTCCTACCCACCGACGTTCTTACCACCAAACACCCATTTTCTGTTATGTCGAATGCCAAGTTCCAAGTTCAAATCGACGGTCCTTTTATCACTCCGGCTTTTATACCCTCAAGATTTTATTTTTTGGCGTCCTTTAGATAATGAATTAGAGCTTCAAGAGTCATCAATGGTGGAAACATGGGTATATGAAGAAGATGGCTTCAGGCTTGTAGTTTTTTTTAAGGAGGTTTGGGGTATCGATTAAGGAAATCAAGAAGGGATTTCATGTACACTCTGATTTTGTTGTCCTGTTGTTTTTTGTGTAATTGATGGAATTCATGGCGTATTTTTTCTATGGTTCAATTAGTATCTGCAATAGGTTGAACTTTAAAATGGGCTTTTAGATCAAAGGGTAATATTGCCATTTACTATACTAGTATATGTTGTTCAGGAAAAAAAAGAAACAACATTTCTTCACATATGACCAATTCCAAAAAGAAGGTTTTATGTAAAAAGACACCACATGCAAACAGATAAAAAAAAGAAACAGCCCCTAAGGTCCACATACAAGAGTATTAGGAAAAATATACAAGCTAAGGTTTGGATATATTAAGCTTTGGAGCTTTTGGGTTGATATACATTTGGGTGTAACATATAGGGTTGTTCATTCTAAAACTTACACGACACATCCAAGACGCTAGGACAATTGTAAGTCACGAACTAAGCCTTACATGTCATACCTTATTCGTTTTCTTCCTAACTAATTATATGGGTCATGTTAATTTGTATTTGACAAATTTATGTGAGCATGAACGTGCATGATTAAACCCATGCATGTTTCACGCACATATTATACGTACAAATGATCTTGTGTGGTGCTAACATGTATAACGTGTATAAAACTTGTTTAATATCGTGCTAGGTCTTTAAAAAACGGGTACGTAAAATTACTAAAATGGGAACCAATGTGAATATTTGCTCGTTTGTATGAAATACACGAAACAACACGTAAACTTTTCACGAGAACAAAATGGCTTAGCTTGGGAACGCGTACACTAACTTATAGAACGAATGCATGGGATAAAACACGATTAATTAAGGTCTGTGCGGGAGTAGTAACCAGAGATTAAAAACCCTAGAAACTAATAATAAGCTTATTGGACCACTATCGGGCTCATTTAATCCAAACAGCCCACAACTGGGTCCAGCAGGCCCAACAGTCCGTTAGTGGGGAACCATGGCTTATTATTAAGCTCACTTGAGCTTATAGAGGGGTTAGGGAACTTATTAAAGTCGTTGGTTAGTAAAACGCCGAATGGAAAACCCTTCAACGGGCCACTATGGACTCGTTAAACCCATCAGGCCCAACTGGCCTGTACCGTGGAGACCACAACTTATTAATAAGCTCCACGAGCTTATTTCGAAGCCCAATAAGCTTATTGAAATTACATAGACCTTAGCAGAGAAACTTAATCGAACCCTCGTTGGGCTTAACAGCCCACTACCATAGCCAAAGTAGGCCCATAAGCCACGAATAAGCTTGAACATCTTATTTGTGAGCTTGTGCAGCTTATTGAGTTATTTATAAACTTAGAGAGCTAATGGGACCTTCAATGGACTTATAAAGCCTAAATGTTTAAAATGCTATTCGGGTTCTTATTGGACCCGAAAGCCCATTAGCGAGGCTTATTTGCTTAATAAATAAGCCAAGCTATAAAACAGACCTATAATTGCTTATTTAGCCTAGAACAATAAGTTGAACATGTTATAAAACATTAATGGACCCCTTTGATATCTTTCGGGTTAGAGTTATTGGGCTAGTGAGCCCAATAAGCTCGAATAATCTCAAATAAGCTCATTCGAGTTTATTTTTCAGCCAACAGTTTTAAATAAGCTTAATGAGGGCTTATGTGCCTTTGAAAACTAAATTGGACCTTTAAATTGCTTATTGGACCTTAACGGGCCCAATAAGGTCTAATAAGCCTAAATAAGCTCATCCAAGCTTATTTATAAGCTGCCACAGCTTATATGGCTTATTGGAGCTTAGTAAAACCTATTGCCACTTGTTAGAACTTAATTGGGCTTAAAATATACATTTTTACAAGTTAAGGGACTAAAAGCGTCAATTTGTAAACTTGAGGGTTAAAACTGCCAAAACTGATTTTATAAGTCTAGAGACTGTTTTATGACATTTCTGAAACTTAAGGGGCTGTTTGGAACATGTAAGGACCTAAAGTGTAATTTGTGTAAAGTTAAAGGACTAAAGGTGTAAATGTGGAAACCAAAGGGTTTAAAATGTAAGTATTATATTTTCTTTAACATAGGGACTGTTTTGTAAATATAGAAAACCTAAGGGTATTTTATGAACGGAAGTGATTTTATAAACACTTAGCAAATCGGACTAGTTATAATATTATTCTAGATATTATTCGAATTTAAAAACGACTTAATAAATATGCTAGTTTTTAATACGCTTTATACATATTCTTCGAACCGATGTAGCACGATATACCTTCCCAAAGATAAGTAAAGACAAATACAATAAACATGTGCACCACCACACAAGTGATAACAGTATATATAAACTAGCAAGATATTGTAGTTTATACATTAAGTCGTTAGCCTAAACTTGTAGACTAAGACTGGCCGTATTTACTTAGGTATTTGACGGTGATTCATTTGCCATATTTGGATATATTTATCATTCACAAAGGACTACCTACTAAGGTGAGTTCATAGCCCCATGTTTTATAATTGTTTAAATGTTTTACATCTTTGGGGTAAGAACATGCTTTGTTTTACAAATTGGACGCAAGGGTACATTTTATACAATGGTTACCTGTTTTGCCTAAGTAGCGATAACCCACTGAGCCCTTTATCATGAACTGTCAATTACTAGATTGTAAGCCCGAGTTTTATAAATATATCTATTTGGGATTGACGTCCCCGTTTAGGTGAGTAGCACTCACTGCGCTGGTTTGCTAGACAACAAACGTTATACCATGTCGGATTTGGGATGTTGTGGGTTAGAACATCATTCACGGGCATTATTGGCAATTTATTGCATTCATACATGTCGAGCTTCAGTGTTATGAGCTTAGGAAAACAAAATTAGTTTTTATGATGTTTGCATTTGTTGCTTAATCATACACTTGGAAATCTTGCGGTCTCTTAATATTGTATTTACATATACCTATGAAATTCACAACTTTATGTTGACTTTTAAGCATGTTTTTCTAGAGTCAATAAGGCACGAGGTGCCAGACTAATTGTGGGATCACTCTTGGAGGAGAGTCAATATATATAGATTTGGGTCGTTTTACAATTTGGGAACATTTGTTAAAACTGATAATCTTTTATTATTTTTGTTGAAAATTTGAAGCCATGAGCTTATTAATTGACAAGTATTTTGTTAAATCCAGTGTTATCTTTTTTTAAATCGACATTTGTAGTGGTCTTCTCATATCTTGTGCTATTGATCTATGAAGTAATGCCCTCGGATATTTAACATTCCGCTTGCAAAACCAGGTTGTAGGGGGTGTTACGATTGGTAATAGAGCCAAGGTTATAGAGAACCGGGCCCATTAATACTTTATAAAAAAAACTTATCTCAAAAGTTTTTGCCTGGACTATAACCATTTTTAAACACTGCATTCACAAATGGGGTTTGCACGGGATACACATACATTACTTGTTTGCAACCTAGGATATGTGCTTACATGACATACATTGTTTTAGCATTAGTAGCTTACTAAGTGCTTGCATGATTGATATACGAGTATATAAATTATATTACGTATATTACTATAAGAGTCTTAAAATTTTATACTTATATAAGTTATTTTGTTTTTACAGCAGTCATGTCTTCTGCATCATCTGCGGTTACCTACACTTCCGTCTACACCGATTCTGAGCCAGGGAGGGTATTTTGGGGAGCTGACGAGGAGCTATCGGACGGTGGTTCTCCACGAGTCATCGTATACCGATACGATGGACTCCCTATGCAGCCGGTAGCCCCACCATCACCGGATTACATACCTGGCCCCGAGGAGCCACATACACCACTAGTACCACAGGACAAGGTCATGGCGTGAGCTATGTTTCATACAACACATGGATCCTAACTACATGCAGAGCCTATTACCCCTTGAGTATATACCATTAGAGGATGAGCATGTGTTTCCGGTTGAGGAGCAGCCATTACCTCCTATTGATTCACCTACTGCTGAGTCACCAGGGTATGTTGTTGAGTCGGATCCCGAGGAGGATCCCAAGGAGTATGAGGATGATGAGTCAGATCCAGAGGATGGTCAGGTTGACTATCCCATGGACGGGGGAGAGGATGGAGATGATAATGATGGTGATTTATCCGGGGATGACGTCGATGATGAGGAGGAGGACAAGGAGGAGGAGGAGAGCAGATTAGCACTTAGATCTAGCCGACTCAGTGTTGTTGACTCTTTGAGTGTCTACCCACTTGGAGGGAATAGAGCCTGTTCCTACTCCACTACCCTTTACTGCATTTTTCTACCACTAGAGCTAGGATCACTATCCAGCTTCAGGCTTCCATATCCTTTCCACCAGAGGCAGAGGTTAAGAGACTTCTAGCCATGCCTACTCCATCACCATCATCTCTTATCTCACTATCACCACCATCTGTAGAGGAGCGCCTTGCTAGGTGCACGGCCCTATCTACACATTTATCACCACCACCTATGCCATCACCATTACTACCATCATCTAGGTGTCCAAAACCAAATACAGGCACTATAATTGCTCCACTCATGCCCTTGTTGATGCGGTTATTGCCGCATTACCATCACCTCCACTACCACCACTACCACCATCTCTATACATACCACCACCTGTTGACCATAGGGATGATATTCCCGAGTCCGAGCGGCCACCTCGCAAGAGGTCGTGTTTGTTTGCTCTAGGCTCCAGGTATGAGGTCGGGGAGAGTTCTACTGCTAGACCCACCAGAGGTCGGGGGATCGATTATGAGTTTGTCAGCACCGTAGATGCTGAAGCGAAACGACGGGGGATTAGAGAGGTTAGGTATGGTATTAGGGATACTTGGGTGGATCCGGCAAAGGCAGTTCCTGAGATAGCACCTATGACCATAGAAGAGGTTAATACTAGGGTTACAGAGCTTGCTGAGCTCCATGGAGCATGATATGCAGGGATTTTATATGCTCTCCTAAAGGATGATAAGGATAGTAGGACTCGGCATATCATAACGGGTCACTATGGTACCTCGTGCGGGGGTCGACTGCTTATGGAGGATAGGATAGCTCTCGAGAAAAACGGTACTGATTGTAGAGGAGGCCTATGCTTCCCGAGAGGCTTAGGCTCACTCGGTAGGGTTGAGTCAGGCAGTCCATTATGAGCTTCAGACCCATCATAAGCAGGTGTATGAACACGAGTCCCAGATCCAGGCACATCAGACACAGCTACAGCTACAGGGTACACTTATTCAGACACAGCACCAGGTACATAAGACTCGCTCTCAGATGTAGCAAACTGAGATGGCAGAGCTTCGAGAGACTGACCGTAGACGTAAGGGACAGATGGTAGAGATTCTCCGAGTGATGAGAGACATGAGACGAGAGATGGGTGACATGCAGGCCGAGTTGTTAGCACTGCGAGAGCAGCGGAGGAGAGCTAGACAGCCAGGACCAGATGTTAGAGTTCCAGATCACCAGGATGCTTCTAGAGGTGCCGATAGTCACATCTAGTGATTTATGTCATTTTACTTTGCTAGGCAGTTGTTCAGGCATGTTAAGTATTAGGGGTTCTCCCCGCTAGCATAGCCTTAGATCTTTTGTATTGTATTTTGTGTACCAAAAACTATTTCATGTAAAAAAATTCCAAGTTATGAATGAAATAGACGTGTTATGTTGTACTATATACCTCTCTTGTGTTGTTGTCTCATCTGTAAATTATTGTATACCTTGTCATGATTATGACCTCACATTTTGTCTCTTGTGATTTAGACGAATCATGGCACCTGTGACAAGACGAGGACCGAATACCCCTCCTAACAACACTAACCCAAACAACATGACTCCAGAATCTGTTCAAGCTATGATTGATCAAGCTCTTCTATGAAACTCCACAATGAGCTGGAACAGCCACAGTTCATACAGGGATAACCGAAGGAATGTGCAAACTGCGCGCCCTTGTTTCTACGCTGACTTCATGAAATGTCAACCTTTGAACTTCAAAGGGACTGAAGGCGTTGTCGGTTTAACCAGGTGGATTGAAAAGATAGAGTCAGTCTTCAATATCAGTGGTTGTGCTATTGAAAATTAGGTTAAGTTTGCCACCTGCACTCTGTTAGGTGCTGCTTTGACTTGGTGGAATGGTCAGATAAGAACCTTAGGTCCAGATGTATATTCAATGACTTGGGAAGTACTCAAGAAGAAGATGACAGACAAGTATTATCCGTAGGCTGAAATCAAGAAACTAGAAATTCGAGTTGCGGAACCTAAAGGGTCAAAGGGAACGATGTGTGTTCAACATATACTGACGTTTCTAAGAGCTACCACTGATATATACCAAGGTTTGTTGCTAATGAAACTGGAAGGTTGAAAGTACATCAGTGGAACTTCTGATACATTTATGGAGATGTCCTAGTCTTCCAGACCAAGTCGTTGGAATGAGAATATTGAGTTGGCCAACGAACTTGATGGATCAGAAACTCCGCACCTACGCGGTGAGCGAAAGGCAGTACTAACAACAAAGGAGACTGATTCATCCAGAAACAACCATGGTCACCAACAACAACCCTTCAAGAGGCAGAATGTCGCCAAGGTCTACAATATGGAGACTAGTGAGAAGAAGTCGTATGGGGGATCTTTGCCCAAGTGCACCAAGTGCCATTTTCATCACAATGGCCCGTGAACTCAGTAGTGCCACAAGTGCAACAAGGTAGGACACTTTGCCCGCGACTGCAGGAGTTCTGGCAACACAAATGGTGCTAATACTCAGAAGGGCAATGGGGAAAATCCCAAAGGGAATGGTTGTTTTGAATGTGGAGCTCCAGGACATTTCAAGAGAGATTGTCTAAAGTTAAAGAATAAGGATGGAGGAAATGGGAATGCATAAGGCTAGGTGTATGCAGTTGGGAATGCATCTAGAAACCCGGACTCTAATGTCGTCACGGGTACGTTCCTCTTAAACAACCCTATGCATCTATCTTATTTAACACTGGTGCCAATAGAAGCTTTATATCTTCTGCGTTTAGTTCCCTGATTGACATCGCCCAAACTCCATTAGAAAATAGTTATGATGTGGAATTAGCCGACGGGAAAATAGTCGGGGTAGACACCATTATGCGGGGTTGCACTTTAAACTTATTAAACCATCCGTTCAACATAGATCTAATGCCCGTAAAACCGGGTAGTTTCGACGTTATTATCGGCATGGATTGGTTAAGAAGGTGTCATGTCGTGATCGTGTGCGATGAGAAACTTGTTCGAATTCCCTACAGGAATGAAACCTTTGTTTTTCATGGTAACGAAAGTAACGACAGGAGAGAATCTCGGTTGACCATTATCTCATGTTCAAAGGCTCAAGAGTACATGGCAAAAGGATGTCAGATCTTTTTGGCACAGATATCCGCGAAGAAAGAGGAGGACAAGTCAGAAGGAAAGCAACTTAAGGACGTACCAATCGTTCGAGATTTCCTGAAGTGTTTCCCGAGGACTTGCCGGGTCTTCCTCCAGCTCGACCAGTGGAATTCCAGATCAACTTAATTCCGGGAGCCGCGCCCGTAGCTCGAGCACCGTATCGATTGGCTTCATCCGAAATGAAGAAATTGTCGGAACAACTGCAAGAGCTTTCCGACAAAGGATTCATAAGACCTAGTTCCTCACCCTGGTGAGCCCCGATCTTGTTCGTTAAAAAGAAGAATGGGTCATTCAGGATGTGCATCGACTACCGTGAGTTAAATAAACTGACAGTGAAGAATCGTTATCCACTCCCGAGGATCGACGATTTATTTGATCAAATCCAGGGATCTAGTATTTATTAGAAGATAGATCTGAGATCAGGATATCACCAGCTTAGAGTACGAGAGCAAGACATTCCAAAGACAGCATTCCGAACTCGGTATGGCCATTACGAGTTCCAGGTTATGCCATTCGAACTGACAAACGCACCTGCGTTATTCATGGACCTCATGAATCGAGTGTGCAAGCCTTACTTGGATAAGTTCGTAATTATCTTCATTGATGACATACTAATTTATTCGAAGGATGAGAAAGAGTACGAAGAACACCTTAAGGCAAATTTGGAATTGCTCAAGAAGAAGAAGTTGTATGCCAAGTTTTCCAAGTGTGAATTTTGGATTCCAAAGGTACAATTTCTCGGTCACGTCATTGATAGCAGAGGTATTCATGTGGATCCATCAAGATAGAATCCATCAAAGATTGGGCATCTCTTAAGACACCAACGGAGATCCGCCAATTTCCAGTTCTTGCTGGTACTAATCAAAAAAAAAGGTTCAATCGAGGATTTTCAGAAATATTGCTAAACCAATTACAAAGCTTACCCAAAAAGGAATCAAGTTTGACTAGGGTGAAAAGGAAGAAAACACTTTTCAGTTAATAAAACAGAAGTTGTGTAGTGCGCCAATTCTGGCTTTACCTGAAGGAAGCAAAGACTTTGTGGTCTACTATGATGCATTACACAAGGGTTTAGGTGTTGTATTGATGCAGAGAGATAAGGTGATTGCATATGCTTCTCGACAACTAAAAGTTCACCAGAAGAACTACACCACTCATGATTTAGAACTTGGATCAGTAGTGTTTGCCCTAAAAATATGGAGACATTATCTGTACGGAACCAGATGCACCGTATTCACCGACCATAAAAGTCTACAACATATTCTCGATCAAAAGGAGCTTAACATGAGGCAACGCCGTTGGCTAGAATTGCTGAGTGACTATGATTGTGACATTCGTTATCACCCGGGGAAGGCAAACGTAGTGGCCGATGCTTTGAGCTATAAGGAACGGATTGAGCCATTGCGGGTTCGAGCCTTAATTATGATTATTGGCTTGAATCTTCCCAAATGAATTTTAGAAGCTCAAGTCGAAGCCCTGAAACCAAAAAATCTTGAAAATGAAGATGTAGGCGGGATGATCAGAAAGGATATACCCAAGGAAAGGTTGGAACCACGTGCCGACGGGACCTTATGTTTACACGACAGGAGTTGGTTGCCTTGCTATGGAGATTTAAGATCCGTGATTATGCACAAATCTCACAAGTCCAAATACTCTATCCATCCCGGTTCGGAAAAGATGTATCAAGACATGAAAAGGCTATATTGGTGGCCCAATATAAAGGTAGACATCACCACCTGTGTTAGCAAGTGTTTGATGTGCAAGGGTTAAGGCCGAACATCAAAGTCCATTTGGGATTGCTAGTACAACCGGAGATACTCGAGTGGAAGTGGGATAATATCATGATGGATTTTATCACCAAGCTTCCTAAGTCGTCGCAAGGTCTTGACACCGTCTGGGTGATTATGGATCGACTTACAAAATCTGCTCACTTCTTGCCAATAAGTGAGAATGATCCACTGGACAAGTTGGCAAGGTTGTACCTGAATAGGAAAATAGTAAGATACAGAATACCTGTGTCAATCATCTGTGATCGTGATGGGAGATTCACGTCCAATTTCTAGAAATCATTTCAGAAAGCTTTGGGTACAAACATAAGTATGAGCACTGTATATCATCTAGAAAACGACGACCAGAGCGAGAGAACTATCCAAACTCTTAAGGACATGCTACGTGCTTGCGTGATCGATTTTGGCAAGGGATGGGTTAGGCATTTGCCACTAGCAGAGTTTTTAAATAACAACAATTATCATGCTGGCATAAAGGCCGTACCTTATGAGGCACTGTATGGTCGAAAATGTCGATTACCGGTGTGCTGGGCTGAAGTTGGAGAAGCTCAACTGACTGGTCCGGAATTGATCCAAGAAATAACGGAAAAGATCGTCCTGATTATGCAAAGGATGCAAGCTGCTCAGGACCGACAAAAGAACTACGCTGATCAAAAACGAAAGCCGATGGAGTTCGAAGTTAGGGATAGGGTTATGCTCAAGGTCTCACCTTGGAAAGGGGTTATACGATTCGGTAAGCAGGGTAAGTTGAATCTGAGATATGTCGAACCTTTCAAGGTGTTAGCCAAAGTTGGGAAAGTGGCCTACAGGTTAGAACTTCCTCCAGAGTTGAGCAGAGTTCACCATACTTTCATGTGTCTAATCTAAAGAAATGTTACGCGGACGAACCATTAGTCATGCCGTTAGAAGGAATTAATATTGATGATAAGCTCCAGTTTGTGGAAGAGCTCGTAGAAATCATAGAATGGGAGATCAAACGATTGAAGCGAAGCTAGATACCATTGGTTAAGGTTCACTGAAACTCTAGGAGAGGTCCTGAGTTTACCTGGGAACGTGAAGATTCGTTCAAACAGAAATACCCATAGCTTTTCACAAACCGGGCTTCGTCATCCACTACAAGGTCTTAAGCTTTGAGGACAAAGCTCTTTTAACGGGTGGAGACTGTAACATTTCTCAATTTCAGGTCATTTTATGACTCCTATTATTCGTCACTGTTTATTTTGGTCCAATACGCGTTTACTTTTAATTTAACTTTTAAGCTAAATCGCGTAGACTAGAAATAATCATTTAATGTAAACGGTCACCAAATAAATTAAGGTTTACGTCAAACGAGTGTTATATAATTATTAAGAAGATAATTATTAAATTTGCGTATTTTATTTTTATTGGTCACGTAAAAGGCTTACATTTCGCGATAAAATACATTTGGACACACCCCAGAAGTACCTAGACTCAAACCAAAATCCACTTTTAAACCTTAAACACAAAATCTAATCAATTCTTGTGCTAATACCCCACTAGGGCCGAGTATGAGAACAAAAGTCAATAGGAATCCTAAAAAAGATCTTACTAAGTACAATGTACATCTAGGTTTTAATTAAGTTTTGCACAACATGTTCCTAGTTAGCTAATACACATTAGTTAAAGATCACTTTGGATCCTTCCTTCCCTTTTGAAACCCACGATAACATATATGTACACACAAATTGTCTAGAAATCTTCTAATGATCCTAAAGTACTTGTCCATCACAAGGTTAATTAAACCTTGTACTAAATGTTTCCCTAATAAGCTAATACACAATGGTTAATAACCCATTTGCTCCTTTTGCCCTCTATGTCGTGGCTAAATGCATGTATATACACAAAACCTTAAGATTTTCCAAATCCTAGGTAATCTTGTACTTAGATTATGTAATTAAAGAGTGTACCTAAGTGGTTTAACAAGAAACAATATGTTACTAACGAGAAGCCTCAAAAACCACTAACCTAGGCTGGTTTTGGTTTGTTTAGGGCTAGGATTATGTAACTAAGTATTTTTCCTATAAATACTCACACACATATACCATTTTACACTCTTACAACTCACACACACTCAAACAAGAAAACATATATACTCCCTTTCTTATTCAGGCCACAAACCGCAAACATACATCACCATAATTCAATTCGAACCAACAATACACAACTAGGACTATCATACGAGTGCACAAGGAATACACGAGCTAAGGTTGGGGGTTTACAAAGCTTTAAAGCTTAGGGTTTAGTATTTGATCGTGTATTACACATTTGTGTTGCTACATTTACTCGTGTACACTCGAACCAAGAACGCTAGGACTCTTGTAAGTCACGTTTGAACCCATACAATTCGTATTATACTTGTTTTCCTTTGTTATATAGTCAATATGTCACGGTATTATATAAATGGCATGCTAACGTGAGTTCATGCTCATTAAATACGAACCATATGTGTTATACGCAATGTTATTATGTATATACAACCTTGTGTGGTGCGAAAATAACAAAGAAACATGTATCATGTGAGTTAATGACGAGTTTTTATAAAAATCATACGTAAACCTACTAAGTAAACATGACGAAGGGGCTTGGGGAGAGGTATATACACTCGTTACACGAATGCATGTGGTAAACTCGACGCATATATAACTTACGTGAAGTGTTTTGGTACAAATAACCCTAACGAAACCCTACGTAGACACTAATAATTTAAATGGACCCTATCGGACCTAACAGCCCATGTTTGAACCACATTCGGGCCCAACAGGCCCAACAGCTCATTGGTTGTGGCCCTTAGCTTATAAATAAGCTCATTTGAGCTTATCAAGACTTTATAAAATTCTTTAAGCTCTTTGGAATAAACATTATGCTTAGGAAGCCTTAACGGGCCACGAATGGACCCATTAAACCCAAACAGGCCCAAAAAGCAAGCTTAGCAGACCCACAGCTTATTTATAAGCTCTACGAGCTTATTTAGAGTCCTACGAGCTTATTGAAACTAATAAAGACCCTTAGTACCATTAAAAACCAAATCAAACCCATGATGGGCTCGTTAGCCCATTAACGAGTCCAACACAAGCCAATAAGCTCACAATAAGCTTAAACAGCTTATTGGTGAGCTTACACAGTTTTGATGGGCTTAATGGACTTAGGAATAACTAATGGACCTTAATGGACCAAGCCAAAACATTTGAACACTATTCAGGTTATTGGGCCTAAAAAGCCCAATAATGAACTTATTTGCTTATTAAATAAGCTGATCATGAAAACAGACCTACTAATGCTTAATAGGCTTAGAAATTAAGTTATATCATGTGGAGAACCTTTTTAAAAGTAATAGGGTTAGTGTTATTGGGCTATCAAGCCCAATAAGCTCGAATAAGCCTCAAATAAGCTCTCCCGAGCTTATTTTCAGCTTAACAGACTTAAATGGACTTAATGAGGACTTTTGTGCTTTTAAAATCTTAATTGGACCTTTTAAATGCTTATTGGACCTTAATAGAGCCAATAAGGCCCAATAAGCCTAAATAAGCTCATCCGAGCTTATTTATAAGCTGACCCAGCTTGAAAGGCTTATTGGAACTTAATGAAACCTAATGCCACTTGTTAGAACTTAATTGGGGTTAAAATGTAATTTTTACAAGTTGAGGGGCTAAAAGTGTCAATTTGCAAACTTAAGGGTTAAAACTGTCAAATATGTTTTTGAAGAGTCTAGGGGCTGTTTCTGTCATTCCTAAAACTTAAGGGACTATTGGAACAAGTAAGGACCAAAAGTGCAATTTTGGTAAAGTCAAAGGACTAAAAATGACAACTTGGAAAGTTAGGGGTTAAAAGTATAATATAACCAAACATAAATAAAAGGACTAAAGTTATCAAACTTAGAAACTTAAAAGTATATTATAAGACTTAAATGATTTTATAAATACTTGAAAGTGTCAGACTGGACTTAATATAATCAAAGTATTATAGTAATTAAAGTCAAGGTTTATCGATGCATAAACTATCAGGTTAATAAATGTATATTTTTTTTACAATATCTATCCTTAGTCGTATACCTTCCCAAGAGCCATCATGTGAATACAAATTCAATAACATTTGCACCACCACACAAGTGATAACAGTATATATAAACTAACAATTTATTGTAGTTATACATTAAGTCTTTAGCCTAAACTTGTAGACTAAGACTGGCCTTATTTACTTAGGTATTTGACGGTGTGATTCATTTGCCGTAGTTGGATATATTATCATTTTCAGAGGACTATTTTCTCAGGTGAGTTCATAGCCCTATGTTTTACAATTATTTAAATGATTTACATTGTTGGGGTGAGAACATGCTTTGTTTTATAAATTGGATGCAAGTGTACATTTTATACTATGATTACGTGTTTGCTTAAGTAGCGATAACCCACTGAGCCCTTTTATCATGAACTGTCAATTGCTATATTGCAAGCGCAAATGTTATAAATAGATCTATTTGGGATTGACGTCCCCGTTTGGGTGAGTAGCGCTCACTGTGCCGGTCTGCCGAACAACAAACGTATACCATGTCGGATTTGGGATGTTGTGGGTTAGATTATCCTTCAGGGGCATTTATTGGCAATTTATTGCATCCATATACGTCGAGCTTCGGTGTCATGAGCTTAGGAAACCATAATTACTTTTTATGATGTTTGCATCTGTTGCTTAATCATACACTTGGAAATCTTGCGGTCCTGCAATTGATTTACATAAACCTATGAATTCACCAACTTTATGTTGACGTTTTAAGCATGTTTTCTCAGGTCAATAAGGCACGAGGTGCCAAGATACATTGGGGGATTACTCTTTGGAGGAGTCAGTACTAAAGATTTGGGGTGTATTACATTTTGGGATATTTGTTATAAACCGAAATCTTTACTTATGTTGTCGAACAATTTGAAGCCATGGGCTTATGTAATGAACAAGTATTTTGTTAAAGTCCATGTAATCTTTTTAAACGACACATTTAGTAGTCGTTCTCATATCTTGTGCTATTGATCTATGAAGTAACGCCCTCGGATATTCAACATTCCGCTGAAACCCAGATTTGGGGGTGTTACAGATTGGTATCAGAGCCAAGGTTATAGAGAACCAGGTCAAAAGTTTTTGTCTGGACTATAACCATTTTCAAACACTGCTTTCACAAATGGGATTTGCACGGGACATACATACATTACTTGTTTGCATCTAGCACATATATGCTTACATGATGCACACTATTTTAGCATTAGTAGTTTACTAAGTGCTTACATAATTGAAATATGCATATATAAACAAACAGACGTATAATTACTATAAGACTCTTATAATTAAAACATGCCGATCTCTCTTATAAGTAATACTTATATAAGTTATTTTTGCTTTTGCAGCAGTCATGTCTTATGCGTCATCTGCGATTACCTACACTTCCATCCATACCGATTCTGAGCCAGGCAGAGCCTTTTGGGGAGCCGATGAGGAGATATCTGACAGAGGTTCTCCACGAGTCATTATATACGGATACGATGGCTCCCATGCAGCAGCCGTGCACCCACCATCACCGGATTACAAACCAGGCCTAGAGGATCCACAGACACCGCCAGTTCCTCGGACGCGGATGAGCGTGAGCCTGTGTTCGTATAGGCACATGATCCTGATTACGTGCCAGAGCCTGTATACCCTGAGTATATACCATTAGAGGATGAGCATGTGTTCCCAGCTGAGGAGCAGCCATTACCTCCTGTTGATTCACCTACTGCTGAGTCACCAGGGTATATTACTGAGTCGGATCCCGAGGAGGATCCAAAGGAGTATGAGGATGATGAGACAGAGGATGGTCCGGTTGAGTATTCTATAGACGGGGGATATAATGGAGATGATGATGACGGCGATTCATCTGGGGATGACGCCGATGAGGAGGATGAGGAGGATGAGGAGGATGAGGAGGAGGAGGAGGAACACTTAGCTCCGGCCGACTTTGTTATTGTTGTACCTACTGTTGAGCCTATTTCCCCACCCGAGGGAACATAGCCTGTTATAACACCACCCTCCACTGACATTACTATTAGGGCTAGGATAGCCGTGCTCAGCCTCAGGCTTCCCAAATCCCTATCCCGCCAGAGCAGAGTGTTGAGAAGACTTCTAGCATTGACAACATCCATCACCATCACCACCTATCTCACTATCACCACCCTTTGTAGGAGAGCGCCTTGCTAGGTGCACGGCCCCACCTGCACATTCATCACCACCACCTGTGCCATCACCATTACTACCATCATCTGGGTGTCCAACCCAAATCCAGACACTCAGGATAGCATCCACTCAGGCCCTTATTGATGTAGTTACTGCCGCATTACCATCACCTCCACTACCACTACTACCATCATCTCTATACATACCACCACCTGTTGACTGTAGGGATGATGTTCCCGAGTCTGAGCTGCCACCTTACAAGAGGTTGTGTTTGTCCACTCTAGGCTCCAGATATGAGACCGGGGAGAGTTCTACTGCCAGACCTACCAGAGGTCGAGGGGTAGATTATGGGTTTGTCAGCACTGTAGATGCTGAAACGAGATGGCAGGGGATTAGTGAGGTTTGGTATGGTATTAGGGATACTTGGGTAGATTTGGCAGAGGCAATTCCTGAGGTAGCACCTATAACCGTAGGAGAGGTCAATAATAGGGTTACAGAGCTTACTGAGCTCCATGAACGTGATACACAGTACTTGTATGCTTTATTAGAGGATGCTCAGGATGGTAGGACTCGTATATCATAGCGAGTCGCTATGGACTCACAGCGGGTCGATTTACTTATAGGGGATATGATGACTCTCCAGGAGACAGTATGGATTGTGGAGGAGGAGGCATATGCTTCCTGAGAGGCTTGGCTCACTCGATAGGATTGAGTTAGGCGACCCATCAAGAGCTTTAGACCCATCGTGATCATGTGTATGCACACGAGACCCACATCCAGGTACATCAGGCACAACTACAGCTCCAAAGTACTCTTATTCAGATACAACACCAAGTATATGAGACTTGTTTCCAGATACAGCAGGTTGAGATGGCAGTGCTTTGAGAGTCTGACCGTAGGCGCCAGGCACAGATGGCAGAGGCTCTTCGAGTGATGAGAGATATGAGACGAGAGATGAGTGACATGCAAGCTGAGTTGTTAGCACATCAAAAGTAGCAGAGGAGAGCTAGACAGCCAGGACCAGATGCTAGGATTTTAGATCACCAGGATGCTTCTAGGAATGCTGACAGTCATATCTAGTGATTTATGTTATTTTATCTTGCTAAGTCATTGTACAGGCATGTTAAGTATTAGGGGTTTTCCCCGCTAGCATAGCCTTAGATCTTTTGTATTGTATTTTATGTACCAACAACTATTTGATGTAAAATTTTCTAAGTTATAAATGAAATAGATGTGTTTATGTTATATATCTCTCTTGTGTTGTTGTCTCATATATACATTATTATATTCTGTCATGATTTATAACCCATATTTGTCCGTCGTATCTAGACAAATCATGGCACCTACCGACCAGCGAGGACAGAATACCCTACTACACACGAACCCCAACAACATGACTCCAGAATCCGCCTAGGCTATGATTGATCAAGCACTTCAGCGAAACTTCACCAATGGAGACGCAAGCCACAGTTCACACGGGGATGACCGAAGGAATGTGCAAACTGCACGCCCTTGTTACTACGCTGATTTCATGAAATGTCAACCTTTGAACTTCAAAGGAACTGAAGGCGTGGTCAGTTTAACTCAGTGGATTGAAAAGATAGAGTCAGTTTTCAATATCAGTGGTCGTACGATTGAGAATCAGGTAAAGTTTTCCACCTGCACTCTGTTAGGTGCCTCGCTTTGACTTGTGTGAACACGGTCAGATAAGAAAAAAAAAAAAACAATCTTAGTTCCCTGAGGCATATGCAATGACTTGGGAAGGACTCAAGAAGAAAATGACGGACAAGTATTGTCCACTGGGTGAGATCCAGAAACTAGAAATTAAGTTGTGGAACCTAAAGGTCAAAGGGAACGATGTACCAGCATACACTGAACGTTTCCAAGAGCTAACCCTGATATGTACCAAGTTTTGACTAAATGAAACTGAGAAGAACAACAAGTACCCCGTGGACTTCCTGAATAACATCTATGGAATGTTTAAGTCATTTCCAACCCAAACGTGGATGAACGATTGAGTTGGCCAACGACTTGATGGATTAGAAACTCCGTACCTATGCGGAAAGATCTGATAACAAAAGGAAGGCGAAAGAACATCCAGAAACATCCTGTCATCAACAACAAACCCTTCCAAAAAGTCAGAATGTCTCCAAGGTCTAACAGACGTGGGATTTAGTGAGAAAAACCCTATGGGGGAAACTGCCCAAAGAGCACCAAGTGCCATTTAACACCACAAAGGCCCGTGTACTCAGAACTGCCACAAAGTGCAAACATGGAGGGCACTTTGCCCGAGATTACAGGAGTTCTAGAAACACAAATGTTGTTAATAATCAGAAGGGCAATGGGGGCAAATCCCAAGGGGAATGGTTGTTTTGAATGTGGAGCTCCAGGACATTTCAAGAGAGATTATCCAAAGTTGAAGAATAAGGATGGAGGAGATGGGAATGCACAAGGTTGGGTGTATGCAGTTGGGAATGCAGAGAAGAGAGGGAATGTATTGGGAAACCCAGACTCAAATGTAGTCACGGGGACGTTCCTCTTAAACAACCACTATGCATCTATCTTATTCTACACTAGTGCCGATAGGAGCTTTATATCCAATGCATTTAGTTCCCTGATTAACATCGCCCCAACTCCATTAGAAAATAATTATGATGTCGAATTAGCTGATTCGAAAATAGTCAGGATAGATACCATTATACGAGGTTGTACTTTAAATTTCTTAGACCATCCGTTCAACATAGATCTAATGCCCGTAGAATTAGGTAGTTTTTTGGACGTATAATCGCATGACTGGTTAAGAAAGTATCACGCCGAGTGATCGTATGAGATGAGAAAACTTGTTCAAATTCCATATAGAAATGAAACATTGATTTTTCATGGTAACGAAAGAAACAACGAGATAGATCTCGGTTGACACAATACTCATTTCAAACGTCTCAAGGAGTAGCGAATGGGCAAAAAGGATGTCAAATATTTTTGGCACAAATATCCACCAAGAAAGAGGAGGACAAGTCGGAAGGAAAGAAACTTAAGGACATACCAATCGCCCGAGATTTTCCTGAAGTGTTTTTCCCCTGGACTTGCCAGGGTGTTCCGACCGTTAGACCAGTGGAATTCCAGATCGACTTAATTCCAGGAGCCGCACCCGTAGCTCGAGCACCGTATCGATTGGCTCCAGCCAAAATGAAGGAATTGTCGAAACAACTGCAAGAGCTTTCTGACAAGGGCTTCATAAGACCTATTCCCCTCCCTTGGGAGCCCCAGTCTTGTTCGTCAGAGAAGAAGGAAGGGATCAATCAGGATGTGCATCGACTACCCCCCCCCCGTTTTGAAGTTAAATAAGGCTGAACATGAAGAATCGTTATCCACTCCCGAGAACAACGATTTATTTGATCAACTCCAAGGATCTAGTATTTATTCAAAGATAGATCTGAGATCGGGTTATCACCAACTTAGAGTACGAGAGCAAGACATTCCAAAGACGGCATTCCGAACTCGGTATGGACATTACGAGTTTTAGGTCATGCCATTTAAACTGACAACGCACCATGCGTTACATGATCCTAATGAACCGAGTGAGCAAGCCTAACTTGGATAAGGGTTGAATCTGTCCCCTTCATTGATGACATACTTATTTATTCAAAGGACGAGAAGGAGCACGAACAACACCTTAAGGAAATTTTGGAATTGCTTAAGGAAGAGAAGTTGTATGCCAAGTTTTCCAAGTGTGAATTTTAGATTCCGATGGTACAATTTCTCAGTCACGTCATTGATAGCAGAGGTATTCATATGGATCCAGCCAAGATAGAATCCATCAAAGATTGGGCATCTCCTAAGACACCAACGAAGATCCGCCAATTCCTATGTCTTGCTGGGTACTATCGAAGGTTCATCGAGGGATTTTCGAAGATTGCTAAACTAATGACAAAGCTTACCCAGAAAGGAATCAAGTTTGACTGGGGTGAAAAAGAAGAAAACGCTTTTCAGTCAATAAAACAGAAGTTGTGCAGTGCGCCAATTCTGGCTTTACCTGAAGGAAGCAAAGACTTTGTGGTCTACTGTGATGCGTCACACAAGGGTTTAGGTGTTGTATTGATGTAGAGAGAGAAGGTGATTGCCTATGCTTCTCGGCAACTAAAAATTCACGAGAAGAACTACACCACTCATGATTTAGAACTTGGATCGGTGGTGTTTGCCCTAAAGATATGGAGACATTACCTATATGGAACCAAATGCACCGTGTTCACCGACCATAAAAGCCTACACCACATTCTCGATCAAATGGAGCTTAACATGCGACAACGCCGTTGGCTTGAATTGCTAAGTGATTACGATTGTGACATTCGTTATCATCCAGGGAAGGCAAACGTAGTGGCTGATGCATTGAGCTGTAAGGAACGGATCGAGCCATTACGGGTTCGAGCCTTAGTTATGACTATTGGCCTGGATCTTCCCAAACGAATACTAGAAGCTCAGATCGAAGCCCAGAAACAAGAAAATCTTGTAATTGAAGATGTAGGCGGTATGATCAGAAAGGATATACCCAAGGAAAAGTTGGAACCACGCGCCGACACGACTTTATGTTTACACGGCAGGAGTTGGTTACCTTGCTATGGAGATTTAAGATCTGTGATTATGCATGAATCTCACAAGTCAAAATACTCTATCCATCCCGGTTCTGAAAAGATGTACCAAGACATGAAAAAGCTATATTGGTGGCCCAATATGAAAGCTGACATCGCCACATATGTTAGCAAATGCTTGACATGTGCAAAGGTCAAGGCCGAACACCAAAGGCCATCGGGATTGTTAGTACAGCCAGCGATACCCGAATGGAAGTGGGATAATGTCACAATGGATTTTATCACCAAGCTTTCTAGGTCTTCATAAGGTTTTGACACTATCTGGGTGATTGTGGATCAACTTACAAAATCTGCTCATTTCTTGCCAATAAGGGAGAATGATCCATTAGACAAGTTGGTAAGGCTGTACTTGAACAGGATAGTGGCAAGACACGGAATACCTGTTTCAATCATTTGTGATCGTGATGGGAGATTCACATCAAATTTCTAGAGATCATTTCAGAATGCTTTGGGTACAGATGTAAGTTTATTGAGCACATAAGCTATCATCCCAGAAACCGACGGCTAGAGCGAGAGAACTATCCAAACTCTCGAGGACATACTACGTGCTTGTGTGATCGATTTTGGCAAAGGATGGGTTAAGCATTTGCAACTAGCCGAGTTTTCATATAACAACATTTATCACGCTAGCATAAAGGCCGCCCCTTATGAGGCACTTTATGGCCGAAAATGTCGATCACCTATGTGCTGGGCCGAGGTGGGAGAAGCCCAACTGACTGGTCTTGAATTGATCCAAGAAACAACGGAAAAGATTGTCATGATCAAGAAGAGAATGCAAGCTGCTCAGGATCGTAAAAAGAGCTACGTTGATCGAAAGCGAAAGCCGATGGAGTTCGAAGTTGGGGATAGGGTTATGCTTTAGGTCTCACCTTGGAAAGGGGTTGTACGATTCGGTAAGCGGGGTAAGTTGAACCCGAGATATGTCATACCTTTCAAGGTGTTAGCCAAAGTTGGGAAAGTAGCCTACAGGTTGGAACTTCCTCCAGAGTTGAGCAGAGTTCACCATAATTTCCATGTGTCTAATCTAAAGAAATGTTACGCGGACAAACCATTAGTCATGTCGTTAGAAGGAATTCACATTGACGATAAGCTCTAGTTTGTAGAGGAGCCTGTTGAAATCATGGACAGAGATCAAACATTGAAGAGAACCGGTATACCCAAAAAAAAAAAAAAATTTTTTTTTTTGGTTAATGTTTGCTGTAACTCTAAAGGTCTGAGTTTACCTGGAAATGTGAAGATTCGTTCAAACAGAAATACCCATATCTTTTCATAAACCGGGCTTCGTCATCCACTACAAGGTCTTAAACTTTGAGGACAAAGCTCTTTTAACGGGTGGAGACTGTAACATTTTCTCAATTTTTAGGTCATTTTTAGACGTCCTATTAATCGTCACTATTTTATTTTGGTCCAATACGCGTTTACTTTTAATTTAACTTTTAAGCTAAATCGCGTAGACTAGAAATAATCAATTAATGTAAAAAACGGTCACCAATAAATTTAAGGTTTTACCGTCAACGAGTTGTTATATAAATTATTAAAAAGATAATTAATAAATTTGCGTATTTTATTTTTATTGGTCACGTAAAAGGCTTATGTTTCGCGATAAAATACATTTGGACACACCTCGGAAATACCTAGACTTACCTAGACTCAAACCAATATCCACTTTTAAACCTTAAACAGAAAATCTAATCAATTCTTGTGCTAATAAACCCAACATAGGTGCGAGATGAGAACAAAAGTCAATAGAAATTCCTAAAAAAATTCTTACTTACTAATACAGTGTACATCTAGGTTTTTAATTAAGTTTGTCGCAACAATGTTCCTAGTTAGCTAATACACATTAGTTAAAGATCACTTTGGATACTTCCTTCCCTTTTGAAACCCACGACAACATATATGTACACACAAATTTTCTAGAAATTTTCTAATGATCCTAAAGTACTTGTACATCACAAGGTTAATTAAACCTTGTACTAAATGTTTCCCTAATGAGCTAATACACAATGGCTAATAACCCATTTGCCCCTTTTGCCCTCTATGCCGCGGCTAAATGCATGTATATACACAAACCCTTAAGATTTTCGAGATCCTAGGTAATCTTGTACTTAGATTATGTAATTAAAGAGTGTACTTAAGTGGTTTAACAAGAAACAATGTGTTACTAACTAGAAGCCTCAAAAACCACTAACCTAGGCCGGTTTTAATTTGTTTAGGGCTAGGATATGTAACTAAGTATTTTGCCTATAAATACTCACACACATATACCATTTTACACTCTTACAACTCACACACACTCAAACAAGAAAACATATATACTCCTTTTCTTATTTGGGCCACAAACCGTAAACATACATCACCACAATTCAATTCGAACCAACAATACACAACTAGGACTATTATATGAGTGCACAAGGAATACACGAGCTAAGGTTGGGGGTTTACAAAGCTTTAAAGCTTAGGGTATGGTATTTGATCGTGTATTACAAATTTGGGTTGCTACATTTACTCGAGTACACTCGAACCAAGAATGCTAGGACTCTTGTAAGTCACGTTTAAACCCATACAATTCGTATTATACTTGTTTTCCTTTGTTATATAGTCAATATGTCACGGTATTATATAAATGACACGCACGTGAGTTCATGCTCATTAAATACGAAACATATGTGTTATACGTGATGTTATTATGTATATACAACCTTATGTTGTGCGAAAATAACAAAGAAACATGTATCATGTGAGTTAATGACGAGTTTTTATAAAAACCATACGTAAACCTACTAAGTAAACACGACGAAGGGGCTTGGGGAGAGGTATATACACTCGTTACACGAATGCATGTGGTGAACTCGACGCATATATAACTTACGTGAAGTGTTTTGGTACAAATAACCCTAACGAAACCCTACGTGGACACTAATAAACCAAATGGACCCTATCGGACCTAACAGCCCACGTTCGAACCACATTCGAGCCTAACAGACCCAACAGCTCATTGGTTGAGGCCCTTGGCTTATAAATAGGCTCATTTGAGCTTATTGAGGGTTTATAAAATTCTTATAGATCTTTGGAATAAACAATATGCTTAGGAAGCCTTAACGGGCCACGAATGGACCCATTAAACCCAAACAGACCCAATAAGCAAGCTTGGCAGACCCACAGCTTTTTTATAAGCTCTACGAGCTTATTAAGAGTCCTACGAGCTTATTGAAACTAATATAGACCTTTAGTACCATTAAAAACTAAACCGAACCCATGATGGGCTTGTTAGCCCATTAACGAGTCCAACGCAAGCCAAATAACCTCCACAATAAGCTTATTAAACAACTTTATTGTTTACTACACAGTTGTGATAGGCATAATGGACGTAGGATAACACATGGACCTTAATAATGACCAGCCAAAACGTTTGAACACTATTCGGGTTCTTATTAGGCCCAAAAAGCCCAATAACGAACTTATTTACTTCTTGAATAAGCTGATCATGAAAACAGACCCACTAATGCTTAATAGGCTTAGAAATTAAGTTATATCATGTGGATAACCTTTTTAAAAGTAATCGGGTTAGTGTTATTGGGCTATCGAACCCAATAAGCTCGAATAAGCCTCAAATAAGCTCTCCCGAGCTTATTTTCAACTTAACAGACTTAAATGGACTTAATGAGGACTTTTGTGCTTTTTAAATGCTTATTGGACCTTTGTAACACCCCCAAAAATATGACAACGCAGCGGAATACCACTTGGGGTGCTACTTCATAATACACAGCGCTAGATACAAGAGAACGACCTCTAAATGTGTCGTTTGTAAAACAATCTCGTTGATTTAATCAAAATCTTGAATTTAATATACATTTGTCCCATAATTGCATCACAATGAAAAGCTTGAATGTATAGACTCCAATGCACTTCAAGAAATCCGAGCATATAATTTACCTGAGAAAAACATGCTTAAAAAGAGTCAACATAAATTTGGTGGATTCATAGGTTAGTTTAATACGAATGTAATCCATCTGTATCCCCATCACATACCCAGTGTAAAAAACCCAAAGATATTTTAAAAAAAAGCACGACACATTTTTATTCACAAACCAAAAGTACCAATCTTGTCCAAAGAATATTTTAATAAAGAATGCATGACAAATTTAATGTCACCAAAATAACCAATCTATCCAAAGAATTTTTAAAAGAATGATGACAAATTTAATGTCACCAAAATTACAAATCTTATCCCAAGATTTTATTAAAGAATGCATGACAAATTTTAATAGTCACCAAAAGTGTATCCCTTGGCAACCCCGTGCCTTATTGATTCCAATGTAAAAAATATATACAAGTATGACCGGCAAGAATTTGTATGATGACAATGCAACACAGCAGACATCACAAAACCAGATTACATTTACACTAAGCTCATGACACTGAAGCTCAACTATCTTTCTTGCAATTAAACTATATATTGCAATTCTCGCCCGAATTAGATGTTCAAGATCCCGAAAACATACCTAAATTCGACCAGCTATAACGTGTCGTATTCCCGGTGATGAAGCTAATCACCGAACGGGGATTGCTCGATTCCCCCGAATAGATTCTATTAAATAACATTCGCTGCTCACAAAATTAATTCCCAAACTACATCTATGCAATTGAACAGTTCAAATAGATAAAGGGGCTCAACTTGGGTTAATCGCTACTTATGCAAACAAGTAATCAGTACTTGCGTCAATTTATAAACAAAGCATGTTGGTTGTCCGTTTAATAAAACGATGCAATTTTTCATCCCAAAAATATAATAAAACGTTATCCAAAACGAGCAAAAGTGAGGCTATGAACTCATATATCCTTTAAAGCAATCACATTGTATAATGATAACCACAGTAAGGTAAAGAGTTTTGTAGACAAGCATGTATTACCCCCTCCGGTTTATAAACACATTCAAAAGAATTGAAAAGCGAGGTATGAACTCACTGATGTGAAAAAACGATTGATAGTAGGCAACTAATTCAAATTGATGATGAAGAAAATTGGACAGATAGGCATCTAATATGCACAATACGAACGGAAGACGAAGCTGCCTGACTGTGAAGATGCAACTTAACTTAACGGCTAAGTCCCACTAGCCTAGGATAATGTGTTTGGGTTTCCCGGTGAATGGTTACATCAACGTGTCACGTTGATAAAAGATTTATATTTAATGTTGTAATACTTTGGTGGTTGGTTAAATAAATAAATTGAAAATATACTCAAAGTGTGTAATATATATTCTTCATATATTACTTATGAAAAATAACCCTTATATAATTTCTACCGTGAATTATATCATAAAAACGATCAACCTGAAGATTTATGTTAACAGAATAAAAATAATTGCAAGTATTATATAAAATGCGTGAATAAATAATTAAACCCAATTATTTCGACAGCAATTCAATTGGTAACAGACTTTGAATAAAAGCAGACAAATGTCTTAATGTTATAAATTAAACAACCGATGTTTGTAACCGTTCATAACCATTATAAAATATAAATTAATATTTTATAAATTATGTTTCGTTTCTTTGACAAGTCGTATCTAAAACAGTCGTCTTAATGTAAAAATATAGTTTTCGTCCGTTGTCAGGTTATTGTATAGTTATATTTTAATATCTTTTAAAATATTAAACCTATTTCAAGTCTTTTTAATCGTTTCTAAAATAAATAGAGTTTTAGTGAATCGAAAATAAGAAACATTATATAATTTCATCATGAATTCTCACTCCGTTATATATAAACGTTTCCATTTTCGCAAAACTCACGTTTTCTAAATTCAATATATTGCAATTGTTAACGTGTTAATATTTCAAACACTCACGTTTTCTAGATATAATATATATGTTGCAAGTATTCACGTTTCTATTTTTCCAACTCCCGCGTTTTTCAGATATGACATATATATTCACGTTATTATATCGAAACTCACAAAATAATAAATATTGTATTTATATAACCATTAACCACCCTTTTGTTCCGATTTATACTTTATAAATCTCGTTAAAATTTTATATTCATAAAATTTTAAGATATATTTATTGTTAATTCACTTTAACCCAAACACACCCTTTCGGTAAATATGCTCACCCAAACACGCTCTTAGTGCGACACTGCTAAGCCAAACGCCCCTATTGCTGCCACTATACCAAACGCACCCTATTTTGTGTCCGCTGTCCCAAACAGCCCATTCGGCCTGTTAAACCCACAACCAAACACACCCTAATTTGTCACTAATAACCAAACGCCCCCTTAACTGTTTATATCAAACCAAACACCCGCTTATTCGACTATAACAAATCCAAACGCACCCTAGTTGTTCTTAAACTGAACCAAACACACCCGTTTGGCTGTCAACCCCAAAAACAACCACCTCGGTGGCTGTGACAATACAAACGCACCCCCGGCACGAACACCCCGACACGAACACCCAACCCTAATCTTTTGTAACAACCTATATCAACTCAAACCCGACACGAACACCCCCCTCCCCCTCGGCTGTCCAACCCAACCAAACGCGCCCTAGTGGTGCAAAACCCAACCCCGACGACCAAACAACCCGACGCACCCTTCTTCGGGTCTACCCGAACCCACAAACCCGGCTGTCCCCGTGGCTGTCCCGACTTCGAGACCCAAAGAAACACACCCCGCGGGTGTTTCTTCACAGCCAAACGCATCCTTGGCTGTTTTATGCTAAACCCCACCGCACCCTACTCGGTTGATATACAAACCAAACGCAGCCGTGGTTATAACCACGAAACCAAACGCACTCTATGACTGTGGTTTAATACCGAACGCACCCTTGTGGGCTGCAGTCGAACCCAACGCACCCTTGATGCGGTTTAACACAGAAACAAACGCACCCCTTGCGGTGGTAACAAGCCCGACGCACCCTTGTTGGTGGTTATAAAACCACGCGCACCCTTAGGAGGTGGCGGTTGTGGTGGTGGTTTCGGTGGAGATGGAGTGACGGGGTGATGATGATGATGATACGATGATGATGGTGGTGTGACCGTGGTGGGGTTATGATAATGACGATGATGATTATGATGGGTTCGGTGAGGAGGCAGTGGGTGTGACAGGGTGGAGGTGGTGGAGGCATGGCAGCGGGCTGTGGTGGCGAGTGGTGGCGCGTGAGTTGGTGGGTCGTATAGATCCGGAGATGAGGATCATTCTTGGAGTTGGCCGGAAAAACTCACCGGAAAATTATTCCGGTGGCCGGCGAGCGGCGGCGATGGTGGGTGAGGGGTGGCCGGCGGTGGCCGGGTATATGGGAGAGAGAGAGAAATAATGAGGGTGTGTGTGTATTATGATATAAAATGAATGAATATATAAAATATTTATATATATATATTAAAACTTTAAATCCCAAGTGACAAGTGTTAGATACTTGAGGGACCAAATGTGTAACTTTTTCATATACTTTTTGATAAAAGCGGTTCGGGACTAATTTGAGCGATTTAACGGACGATTCAAATCTCGAAACTTGCGCCATTGTTTTCCGAATCATTTTTCCGATAAAAACGAGTATTTATTTGATAATATTTCATAAACATTTTATAACATTTGATAAAATATCTGTTGTTCATTTTGTGAACCGGTTACGCCTTGTCTGAAATAAAAATGGATTTCAACCCGAGTATTCGCGTTATCCGCAACGCTTTTAATTAAAATGATGGCTAATTTATTTAATATTTTTATTAAATAAATACAGATAATTAAAAACAAATTTAATTGTTTTTGTGTGTCCGCGTTGTATATTGTTCGAAAAATGTTTGCGGTGCTGTTTTAGCCCTTTTCGGCTCGTTTCCAGGTCTCGGGCGAAACTGAAAAGTTGTCAGGAATGTCGTTTCACATCGAATTGCTTTAGGGTCCGAGCCGTGAAAACGTGATTTAGATGGTCGTTCTTATAAGTCAAGCCAGACCTAAAAGTCAAAGGGGTAAAATAGTTATCTTAAAAATCCGAAAATTCTCGGATGTTACATATTTGTTTCTTGATTTTTATTTAACAACAATTTACTTTACTCTTTCTAAATAATTAGTCATTGGTCTATGACTTTTGGTGAAAGTTAGGAGGTTCCTACCCTATATCATTCTTCATCCTAATTGTTGGTTAAATTCGAATGGGGATGTGATCGAACACTCATGTCTATCCCGACGATTTGGGTGTGTATGTGTGCTTCAGTAGCCTTGTTGGAATGGTACTTCTAGTGAAAGATTGTAGAATGATCAACCATACACCTTTCCATACAAAAACATATATTTACCTTTATAAACTTGTTACTCCTTGGCTTTAGCGGTGGAGATGTGTATCCTTGCCAAGCTTATGTTAGAATACTCGTTACGACCGAGCAATTGAGCGAATTAGTTACATGTTACCACATAGATTAGTTGAGTGATTTGAGTGTTTTCATCTTCCTATTTCGTGAGGTGTTTGGTTGTGTCCTTGTAATAGTTCGAATAAGTGCTTTAACAGAAAATATCCTTAGGGATACATTTTTATAAACTTTTAAAGGCTACTTGAGGACAAGTAGGATTCAAGTGGGGGGATATTTGATGACATCAAATAACGTCTATTTTATAGCATTGTTTATCCTACGATATTAACCCATTTTGTATAGTTATTGCAAAGAATTGTTGCTTAATCGTTTATATTTGAGAATTGCAGTTATTATGGAGTAATTGGTGAAAGTTAGCAAAAGGCGCGTATTCTGGAGCTTAAATGAAAATATTTTGAAGATTACTATTCTGAAGACCAATACACCGTATCCATCAAGGAAGATACGGCGTATCCGTGCCTGCACTCACCAAAGACCACAATGGAAAAAAGCTCAATACGTCGTATCCAGAGAACTCAATACGCCGTATTCAAGATATGGAATCAATATAATATTCTGGAAGATATCAAACGTGGTCCTTACTCCAAGAAATCCCCAATACGCCGTATCCAACCCATTGGATACGGTATCCAACGACTTTATCATACCTTATAAGATAGAAAACTTAAAACGAGTATAACCGTGTGCTAAATCATATTCTCGATAACTAAACCACAAAAGTCTTTTTTTAGAGGAGAAAAAGAGTAGAGGGTCGAGCACGTATTCAATCCATAGGAGACAGTGTAATGCATATACTTTTAGTAATCCTTCTGTTTTTTGGTATCATTCGTTAACTCAGTTAGTTTACCTTGGCTAAATAATTGCTCTTGTATTTATTATGACGTTTGAAGGCTAATACCTTCGGGTATTAGCCATTATTATGAAGATTTGAATGTTTGGTATTTGTTTATTATAGATTTCTTGATTTATCATGAGTGCTTGTTTATGTTCATATCTATTTTTACTTGTTTACGACGGCTTTGTTATGCGGGACCTATCATTCAACTGGAATCTAGTGAAGTGGACCAAAGAGATCTAGTGTCCAGGATTAGCTTCATCATATAGTAATTTATACATCTAGAATAATAGTTACACAAATATTGTCCTTCTAAGTCTGTGTCTAGGATACGCTTCGGGCTTAACTAGTTAATTAGATATTGCCAATGGTTTATTGATCGTGTTGACTAGCAGGTGACCTAGATAATTCAACAAGTACCGTTTGATTCTTAGATTGATAGACAACGTGGACTATTAGTGTTATAGATTGCATTAAGCGGTAAGTTGGTAAAGGGTTTTTCCCTCTATGAGCTAGGGTTTTAACAAGATCACAATGGACTTTTATCTAAGATAGTTATAAATAACCAAATAAGGATGCTTTATGCGGATGCTTTAATTGTGACAGAATTAATGTGTCTAGGTCTTAAGAAGATGTAATGCCTAAGTCTTAAGAATAATATGCCACCTTGAGAGAAGAAATCATTGCACTAAATAAACAAACCAACATTCTAATCGGATTAATAATGGTTAATACAGTTTTCTTATATAAGGTTCGACCGCTCTTTTATATTTTGTCTATTAGCTTGCGTGGGTAACAGTGTCTTGAATTGATTGTAGTCACCAACCAAATTGTGCCAGTCTCTCAGGCTGAAAACCCCCTTTCCCGTTAGAATTAGGATTTAGACTGACATAGGTTTAACATAGGTTTAGATTAGAATAGAATTAACATAGATTAGATAACCAATATATGAATTAAATTGATAGATTTAACCTCGCTTCATGTGTTCGACACCCGACTTACCACGAAACTACTACCGATCGGGTACACTATCTGTTAAAGTGTTGTTTTTGTTTTAGTCGGCAAAATATAAATTTAAAACTTGAATCATCTTAAATCAACCACACACTACAACACATCATTCATAAACATGATACTGCAAATGCACAACCTCAAGGTTGACAATATATATTGTAATTTTACATGTTTGAGTGACTATGGCACATATTGCTTATGCATATGCCTTCGAAGGTATGATTCATGTAAACACGAAAACCGAAAAACAATACGAAAACTATGTCAATCAGATTTCTTCCAAAGACCAAGCCCGGTGCAACGCACGGGTGGGCACGCTTTGTAATATATAAATATCAATCATTAATTGTTAAGTCTTAAAGATAGTTGGGTTTTAACATAAATATTAACTCCCAATCATTAATTGTTGAGTCTTAAAGATAGTTGAGTTAGAAGGTTAATTGTGTTTTTGAGTTCAATCATTAATTGTTGAGTCGTAAACATAGTTGAATTTTAAAGGTTAATGTATTCATTTCAAAGAATTACAAAAGTCAAGATCATACTCTAACGGTTTTCCTAAGGAATTACAAAAGTGGTATTATTAATGAAATTAGGACTAACCGGGTGATTCTAGACTATCAAAATGGTTATTGCTACTTATTTTGTTTAACCCTTATCTTTATGATGAACTTTATGATAGAGTAATTAGAAGGAACTCTTAAGCCCTTAATATATAAGTGGTCATATTACAATCTTTGTGGCACTTAAGGAATGATTTTGCAACATTTTATACGTAATTTGATGTTGAAACTTATTAATGAGAAAAATTGTAGAGACTCTTCACACATGGTTTAGTTTTTTCTTTAAATTTACTTGGTTTTCTTATTTTCTTGATTTACTTATCATGTGCATGAACTATAAAAATCGCAGACGATCGTGCATGGTCAGTTATGTCTAAAGATGGCTTTTTGTTGTTTTCTTTGTTTCTTATTATTAGGTGATTGTTACAAATAATTATATGAGTTGTTTTAATGAAGTTTTGTACACAGGTAACTTATACGAGTGCTTTTCTGTTTGTAGTGGCCAAGTGCATATTGATTAACGAGTATGTATATATGTAACTATGTAAGGCAACATTTTAGAGTGATTAGTTTATATCTCATTGCCTTATGTTAGTTTTTCATCTTTTAAATAAGATTTTCATAAATGATTGCTTTAGTTTAATTATTCTTATTGTTACTTTATTGATGACAAATACTCGCTTAAGACATTATTTACTTGCTTACGTGTCTCGGAGTGTGGTTTATGGTGGTAAATGTATGCATTTCTTTTCTTTACATGCATGCTTGGTGATTTGAAATAACGACAAGCGATTTATCATATAAACAACACATATTTATTTAATTTCACTCTTCAACGTTAGTTTACCTGAGTAATGAGTTATTTTTTATGTGAACATAGAACACCTATTTAGAACAAGTATATTGTGTTAGATTTAATTATCACTGGAAAGAAAATGACACACGCAATGCAAAGTATTTTCTTTTTTCCTTGAAGTAATAAGAGCCATGCAATAATTTATAGAATGAATATATGTTGTGCAATATTGCTTTATTATCTAAAAAATGAAAACCCATAAATTTAAGTCATTGCAATAAACCACTCATAAAATTTCTTATTTGAGTTTTTAGCACAACGTAATGATAAAATATACCCGAGCTCGTTTTTATACCTTGACTCAAACTCATTACTCCCAAAAGTAAACCAATGAGTCAACTTTAGCCAAACAATTTTGACCTAATATGTTTGTATATACTTTGATCCGTTAACATACATCCGATATAAAAATAAGTTTTTGACACAAATAAAATTTGATTTTCTAATAGCAAATAAAACAAATGCATCGCACGGGTCAGAATGCCTCGTAAACAAATATTGTACTGGATAGTTCGTGAAATGTTCATTGAACGTTTGATACGTTTACAACCTTAAATAATTCTCTTACGGTGACAATGTGACTTTTTCACTCACATCACAACTGTTGGGCTAATTCAAAGTCCAATGGTCTCTGATTAGGATTTGAACATAAAATATTATAAGTATAGATATAGTCCCTCAATGAGTAAACATTTAGGGAGGCATCTTCATAGTTATCAGAGACAAAGAAGCCTCACAACTTCCTGGCGCGAAACTCTTTAAGTGAAGTCCTTAAACTAAAAAAATAAGATGATGGAGTCAGTAAGTAGTGACAATAATTCAGTAACTCTCCTTGAATATTTAGGAAAACTACCTAAGTATCTGATATGTTATATGGAAAGTTTTTTGAAAAGATAAGTAGAAAAACACTTAAAAAGGTTAAATAAAATATAAGAGTTTGTATAAAGCTGTCAACATTGTTCCCTAAGTTTTGAAATGAGAGAAAAGAAGAGAAGAGTTAAAAATGAGCAGAAAAGAAGAAGAAATGAATGAAATAAGTTTTTATATCATGTTTCCGAGTTAGGGGAGAAAAGAAGAGATAATTGATGATTTTACAATTATACCCTTTATTATATGTAAAAGTTATGTTTTATATTCGGTCATTTAAGTAATTATACTTATTCAAAGCTTCATAATATAACTTCTCTTCAAATCATCCCACTTTTAGGAAGAAAGTTTTGGAGAGAAAGTTAGCCATATTTCCTCTCCTCTTCTTTTCTCTTCTCTTTAAAAAAAACTCTGGAACACAAATTTATTTTGTTTTCTTTCCACTTCTTTTCTCTTCTTTCAAAAATAAAAATCAAGAACGCAACGTAAAGTTAGGTAAGACACGTTCTAAGAACATTAGCATTTAATGTAGTAAGGTAGTAGTGTACTTTATAATTAGATGCTCGACACGTCCCTATTACCCCATGAGCATTAGTGTCTATTAAATTGGGATAAAAAATTTGGGACGAGGAAGTATATGTTTAGAACACATATATTCAATAATGATTATTAGATTCTAAATTTATATAATTGTACTCACCCGATTTCTCATATATTTGATCGTAGTACAAAACAACTTCTATATATCTGCCTAAAGAATAACTAGAGTAGTTGAAACATATATCATTTGCATACACTTTAGCCATATCAGATTCATGGTGTTAGAAGCAAAAGACTTCAATCCTACTGGGAATAAGCAGATGCCAAGAATCTCACAATATGAAATTATCAAATGATATTTGCAAAATGTTGATATATATTCCCTATAAACATGCTTATGATCAAAACATATGAATAACGCACATTGATAGAATTCAAGAGGTAAGAATTTATTATGAGAACATCTCTTTTCTATTTCTATATCTGACCAATATCTTCTTATGTGTATTGATTCTTAGGTAAGCTAGTACCTTTGTGGCTCTTGCACTAATGTGCCTAATGTGTATGATATGAACATTTTTACTAAATTATCCAATGACGATATGTGGGCAAAACCTCTTTTAGAGTGATCAAAAGTTGATGTAAGGAGGCTTCTTACATGTGCTTGCATGTATCCACCAATGCTTATTGTGATATAACCATAATATACCTCTACTTTGTGTAGTATGATGAGTCACTAAGCTCTTCTTCCGAAGGCTCAATATGTTCAGCTGAGACACCTGCATCATCTCACTTTGGTAGAATCATTTATCCATCACTGTTTAGTTCAAAGTCACAATCCAAGGTTCATTTCCTGGTGAATCATGTAATCATCTCATATATGTTAAATTTACTTGCCAAAAAGGCACCATACGTTTTACTCGTAACACTTAAGCAACAAATCAACTCAATATTTTGGTTAAAAATGTCTTTAAGTATCCACATACAATTGGAGCTTATAGATAAAGTTATAGGCTTATATTAAATACAACACTTGTATATGATATTAGAGGAGGTGTTAGGTCAAAGCAGATATGACACTCCTACTAATGCCTCATAACATGTTTCTACATCAACATCATTTCATTATTGTTATTTTTGTTGGAACATGCAAAGTTCTATCACACATTGCTACCACAATAAAACTATCATATATTTATAATGTCTTTCCACCAACAATAATTGAACCCCATAGTAGTGGGCTTAGTGGTGGGTTTTAGGCTTGGCTTAATTGGGCTTAATATCTATAAATTAAAATATATATTATAAATGGTCTAAAGATTGCCTTAGACCATAAACTATATTATGAAGAGTTGTCTTGGTTCAAAGAGGCTCTTCATATAGTATATAAAGGGCTTCTTCTCTAGAAGAAGGCATAAAAAACCTCACAAATCTCCATCAAGAAATCATATCTTCGCTAGATTCAAGTTTTATTCTTGAATTGATTATTGTATCCTCTAAACTGTCGTACTAGATAGGACGATTATGTTTAATGACACTGCATTCGCAGGCCTCAGTCACGTGTTTGTATTTTCTGATATTGTTGTAATATTATTCTGTAACAACCCTAAATTTTCACCAATGAACTATAACAACTCAGTATTTTCATCACTGTAATATCCATCTATATATACCACCTTTTTACAGGGAAATTTTTTGCTTTATATCATTATGTAACGTAGTTTACATAACTAAAGTAAACGAGCTTACGCAACCTCTACCAATGTCATCTATATCTATGTTTATATCATGTAAACATCCTAATATGTCAAGTCTATGTTTAAATATCATTTTTACCATGTACGTTATCCATTTAACGTACCATTTACAACGTTATTCCAAAACAAGCATTATACATTAACGTTTATTCCAAAAACCCTAATTACATGTCAAAACAAGTGTACAAATGTTCAAAGCATGTGTACAAGTTACAATGCCAAACTTTTGAATATCTTTTCCCTCCTAAACCCTAGTACAACCTTCTAAAGCTCAATGTACAAGTCAATTGTGCATGAAATACAAACTAGGTCATTTTACCTCCTAAATCATGTTTATATCTTACCACCACTTTAACACAAGGTACAAACACCTAATGCACAACTCCTAAACCCTAAACCTAATCCCTAAATCATTCTAAACCCTAATCCTAAAACCCTAATTCATCTAACCCTAAACCAAAATCATAAAACCATAGCAAACCCATTACACCTTAAACTAGTTCATAGTTTTTAGAATCTGACCCGTTAATAAAACATAAGATTTAGGCAAAATCAGTAGGTTATGGGTATTAAGTAAAAATAATAGGTTATAGCCCTATGTCTTGTGATCATTTTTTTGGTTGACTCAACCTGATTCTGTTGGGATTCTAGATTTGATGAGACAAAATAAATATAAGAATGAAACAAGAAGGACTTAAAGGAAAAGGACCTAAATCGACAATAAGAGATTCTTCAAGCTGATGGAGTATATTCTACAAAAGATAAAAGATATCAGAAGATACTAAAAGATATGCTCAAGAAGAATAAAGATAAAGATTAAAAGATTTAGTTTCCTTATTGTATTTATTATCTTCCTTTGTAAGTCATGATCTCTCTTTATATAAAGAGATCATAGACACATAGTTTTAGTATCCAGAAAAGTGTGTGTACACAAAGTGTTAGAGATGTAGACGTCTATAGAGTTGGTGTAGCCTCAAGGTAATCAAGGTTTTCCTTGATCCCTATTACAGTTCATTGATGTAACTGTATTATCTTGATCAAATAATATTAGGGCTGAGTGTTAATGGTAAAACCTTGTTGATGATAACATTGTTCTTTTTGTTTTAATTCCACTGTGCATGTTATTGTCTTTGTTATCATTATCCTAGATAAGGCCTTAACAACCTAAGCTTCAACGATCTATATGGTTTCCACATTTGGTATCAGAGCCTTGTGGCTCTCGATCTAGGATCTACAAGGTTTACAAATCGAACAAGGTATGATGCTTTTTGATTTTCGGTGATTTATTCTTTTTCAAGTTTGATTTGTATTTGGGGTTTTGTCACGATTCAGTCTACTCTTTCAAGACAAATATGAAGGTTGCTGCTGTTATTGATTCTAATTAATAAAACTAATTAAGGTTTTAAGGCTTCTATGATTTTTAGTTACAAGCAATTTGGTGACAATAGGGTTTGCTATAAACCCTAAATCAGTAAAACCCTAATTTATTATGCATCTTGATTCATTGAACAACATGGATTTATTATTGTGAATCAAGATATATATTGGGTTTTTGGTTTGTATGGTTCGTGGATCTTGGAGTTGGCTCATGGGTTATAGATTAAAACCAAGGTTCACAAAAAGTATGAAGTATCTGTCACTAGGAAGCAAAACAAACAGCCTGTTATGAATAAAGAGAAGAGGTTGTTCGTTGTTATGACAGTTCAAGGTGTTAAACAACAAACATCAGCATCAAGAAGATTGCAACAGCAGGTTGACAGCATGTTTCTGCTGTTCGTGGAAGTAAGGATATGGAGAAAAGAGTGAAACCATAATTTATGTTTATGAAGGATAGCAGAAACGATGGGTTTAAACGATGGGCTTATATGTTCAAGTTATGATTAATGCTGCTGTTATGGTTCTTGTGTTTGATTGTGTAAAAAATCTGTTATATAAAAAGAAGTGATTTTGTTTTAAATAAAGAAAGATTGGACGTGCATGTGTTAATAACGTGTGATATAACAGTTACTGTTTGGACTCAAGCTACTGTTCGCACATGGAGTAAAGATTTATGTATATGATTTATACTGTTGAGCTCAAAATAAGTTTTATTTGGTACTGTTTGATACTGCTTTATGTTTATACTACCAAGTTCGTGCTAAAAGCTGCTATTAGGCTCAAAGGTAATGTGCTCAAAAGTTATTAATGCTGCTCTATCACTTAGTACTGTTGGATTCGCATGCAAAAGTGATTTCTACTGTTTGTATCATCCGATAAAAATTAATGCTGCTTACAAAATTAGTACTGTTCAAGCAAAAGATTTGTACTGCTTGCTTCGTCCGAGAAAAGTGTTTGTACTGCTAGTGTTATCCGATAAGCAGTTAATACTGCTGGTTATATTCGATATCGGATAACATATAGTTTTAGATCTCGGATTGAACAGAATGCTTCGTTTAAGGGGAAGCTGTAACACCCTCAAAAATGTGTCGCAACGGAAATATGTCCGGGGGCGTTACTTCATAATACAACAGCACAAGATACAAGAGAACGACCTCTAAATGTGTCGTTTGAAAAGTAATCTCGTTGATTTTCTTGAAATTGATATAACATTTGTCCCATAAT
The DNA here is from genome assembly GCA_026074375.1 of Tanacetum coccineum. Taxonomy (NCBI): domain Eukaryota; kingdom Viridiplantae; phylum Streptophyta; class Magnoliopsida; order Asterales; family Asteraceae; genus Tanacetum; species Tanacetum coccineum. Next base: position 966 of record BQNB010000673.1, on the reverse strand, counting down.
TGCATCATAATGAAAAGCTTGAAAGCAATACAACGAGATTTGACCATTTGTATGTAAGAAGAAATCCATAAATGAAATCTTGTCAATTTAGACTCCAATGCACATCAAGTAAGCCAAGCATCTAATTCACCTGAGAAAAACATGCTTAAAAGTGTCAACATAAAGTTGGTGAGTTCATAGAGTTTTGTAAGTACAAATATAAATGTTGAAATCCAAGATTTATAAAGTATGTATGACCATTTCAGTCCTTATAATAATCGCCAAAAATGTAAGAGTAAATGTAGAACCGAAAGAGTTTAGTGTTTATCGCTTCACCGCAGCATAATAGAGATTGTTCAGTAATTTGTAATATTCAATAAGTGGTATGGACAGTGTTATCGTTGATTTTTCCAAAATGTATGGGTCTACTATAATAGATACAGTACCACATAAATAGTATCTACTGTTGCACTAAGCTCATGACATCGAAGCTCGACATCTATGTATGCAATTTAATGCAAATAAAGGCCCGTGTAGATATTCAAACCCGCAACATCCAAATTGTTCCGACATGAATGCATTCGTGTTTCAGTACAGTCGAAACTAGTGAGAGCTACTCACCCGAACAGGGATGTCAATCCCAAATAGATCTATTTATACACTCGCTCTCCCTCAACTGGTCCTCCGGTCAAGAATTTAACAGTTCATGATAATGGGCAATAGTGGGTTTAGCTACTTAGGCATATGTAAACAGGAGATGATAACCAAAAACACTTGTGTCCAATAAAAATAACCATTGTATTCATAAACAACTTTAAGTACTTAGATCCATAAGTAGAAAGAGTGTGATATAAATAAAGTAATTGAGTTTGTAATGAGTATGTAAACGAGTTCGTAAACATGTACGCAAATGAATATGTAACAATGTATGAAACCAAATTTGTAACCAACCATGTAATCGTCTCTGTAATGAGTTACGAAATCAAG
>BQNB010000672.1:35465-161697 GCA_026074375.1 Tanacetum coccineum | reverse complement strand
CACTTTAGACACTGACCCAAACACTCCTTTAAGTTTGAAAAATGCATTTTTAAACTGATATAAGCTGATTTAAGCAAAAAGTTTTGAAGACAGATGACAACTAATCAATGTTAAGCAAAAATAGTCAATAAGCACACAACAATAAGCACTTAAATAAGCCAACAAGCAATAAGCAGTTAAAATCAATAGAGGACAGTTTTGAAGAAAAACTTAAACAAAGGACATTTAAACAATAAACTAAGATAAATAAGCATAAAGGAACATAGATAAGCAATAAAAACCAGGAAATAAGCAGTAATAAGCACTTGAACAGTAAATAAGCAAAAATTGGAAAATAGAAACTTACAAAACCCTTGCTCAAAATAAGACAAATAAAGTATGGTCTATAAGCTCTTCCAAGGCCAGCTTATCTTCCAATTCAGCTAAGGTAACTTTAGGGGTGAGCTTTTTTTTGTGATTTTTCTTGATTTTTTAGACAGAAAAGTAGACAAACTTTTATATAGGCTTTTAATGACTCAAAAGCTTATATAAGAGCTTAATCAACAGTATTTAAAGACAAGTAATGTAAATGACAGAATTTTAAAGAAAACTTGAATTTTTCATTAACTTAAAAGAAATTACAATGCAATAATTTAAATGACAGGAAAATTAAATGACAAGTATTTAAAATGCAGTATTAAAGATGGTACAAATTTGATTAAACAAAATTCGACAAAGAACAATGAACTACACTAGCCCTATACTTATACTAAGAATTCTTTAAGTCTTCAAGTCCTCTTCTTTGTGCTTGTTTACTGAGAGAGTTTGTAACTGTGTTTGTTGTGTGAGTAGAGTCCCAAAGTGATCTCAGCCATCAATCTTTCTTTGTGCCCAAGTCATAGTGATCAAAACCCTTGATTTCGTGTCTTCTTCCCTTGTCCAATAGAATGGTGTAGGATTGCCAACATGGCATTGACTTCTTGAGAGGTGGGGTTCAAGGGAAAGGGATGGTTTTGGAGTGGGGTGAAGGGGGTTTCGAGGTGGGAAAGTGACAGGGATAATGAATAGGACTTTGGGCGGGAAATTTTGTTTAACTGTGTGCAGGGTAAAAGGTTTATGGGTTTGGCAAGTTGGGTCCCTGAAGGTGTATTGTTTGATTGCAAGTATCGTCCTTCGTGGTGATAAACCTTTTTGTGGGATGGCAAGATAAGCCCCTGAGTTTGATATATGTTATTGCAGTCACAGTCCTTGTGGACTAACGACAGTAATAGCTAAGGGTTATGGGCTCTAACTCAGTTAAAGTGATTTTGGACTTTTATATTGTTTTGGGCCGAGTAGTAAGAAAAAGGGTTGGGCCATTTCCTTTGTATAAGACTTCTTATAATACCTTAATGGGTTGACCCGGTCCATTAGATGGGTACGGGTAGGCCCATTAAATATTTCTTCGGTTTTTTCGGCTTCGGCTTTGACTTTTGCTTTTCACGCTCTTCACATTCCCGTGCTCGATTTTGTCCGTTTTGACTTGATTTTTTGTCCTTTTGTCGGATATTCGTTTCCTGCATAATATAAGTAAAAACATACAAATACAATATATTTTTGGTACATTTTTTGTCATTTAAGTCCGGTTTTAATGGAAAATGACATGTGTAATTAAGCACATACCAAAATTAGGGGTGGAAACGAGCCGAGCTGCTCGTGAAAAACTTTAGGCGGGAAATTTTGTTTAACTGTGTGCAGGGTAAAAGGTTTATGGGTTTGGCAAGTTGGGTCCCTGAAGGTGTATTGTTTGATTGCAAGTATCGTCCTTCGTGGTGATAAACCTTTTTGTGGGATGGCAAGATAAGCCCCTGAGTTTGATATATGTTATTGCAGTCACAGTCCTTGTGGACTAACGACAGTAATAGCTAAGGGTTATGGGCTCTAGCTCAGTTAAAGTGATTTTGGACTTTTATATTGTTTTGGGCCGAGTAGTAAGAAAAAGGGTTTTGGGCCATTTCCTTTGTATAAGACTTCTTATAATACCTTAATGGGTTGACCCGGTCCATTAGATGGGTACGGGTAGGCCCATTAAATATTTCTTCGGTTTTTTTGGCTTTGGCTTTGACTTTAGCTTTTCCACGCTCTCACAATTACTCCCTCGCGCTCCTGGCTTTGTCCTTATTTGACTTGGTTTTTCATCCTTTTGTCGGATATCCGTTTCCTACACAATATAAGTGAAAACATACAAATACAATGTATTTTTGGTACGTTTTTGGTCATTTAAGTCCGGTTTTAATGGAAAATGGTATGTGTAATTAAGCACATACCAAAATCCCCCATACTAAATTATTGTCGTGTCCTCACGCAATGCCATAAGTAAACACTTAAGAAAACTAAGACCCTCAATCCCCCTCGACTAATAACCTCGAAAAGTAGCTAAGTGTTCGTCGAGGGGAATTAAAGAATCAATAGTTTAGAAAAGCCCCGTTTGACCATTATGTAAATATTTTATTACACTATACTGAACCACTACTATTTTTGTAATTTTTTCCTTTTTTCTTTTTTCATTAACTAACTAATCATGTTATGACTGATTCGTTATTATTATAACTTTTAGGATCCAAGAACAATAAACATTTCATTCCTAAAATGCCCCAAAAAAAGTGATACATACAGTTCGTTCCCGACATTTCACCTTGAGACTTTTCACTTATTCCAAACCAAGCTTAAAACGAAATCACCGTTAAATATAAGTTAAGATGCTAACACTACTCATATTTGTAACTTGTGAACTTTTCACTCCCGACAATTATTATATATTAGGTGAATGTGCCATTTCGAATTTCAACTATGGATCAACGTTTTACAAAATTCTATGCTTCACGTTCCACCCGAGAATAATAAGTTTGAAGGCGAGATCATCCCATGTAGCGACTTTCGTCTCGGCACATCCCAACCTTGCGGCTAAGTGACCAGGCTTTTGACACCCCACAGAGACTAGTATCGGGACTCACGGACCTTCAGTTTCAACAACTCTTAGGTTTCCCGTATATACATAAAATCACAATTTAAAAACGGAATAGTCTTAGTTCAAAAGCATATTTAAATTTAAGAAAAATAGATTTTCCCTATATTTATTAAATCACATTTACTACACTTAATATAATTATTCATCCTTTGAACTAAGGAAATCTTCTACCTTTTAGAAGGCTGCAACATCGGTTGTGAGCCGGCAAGATGCAACAAACTTTTATCAGTCTCGGATAAATACTATGTGCCTTATTTTAGAAGACTGCAACATCGGTTGTGAGCCGGCAAGATGCAGTAAACTTTTATTAGCCCATAATTTATTATTATTATTACCTCGTTTTTTCATTTTTTAAGATATAATATCATGATATAGAGAAAATTTAAGTATAAATTTAAACTAAAATTATTGATATCATCCACACTTCAAAAATTGTTGATTTAAGTTTAATTTTCAAAAATAGCACGTATTATTAGTCCGGTTAGAAGCTTATAGGAGAGAAAAGCCACAAACTACACTTATGAGCTCTTAAGATTTCCAACTAATCCTTGTTTAGCATCCAACTCATACTTAACTCTATCATTTTTCATTCTTCGCAAAGATCCGTGAATGCTTAGTCTAAAAGTTAAGGAACAGGCTAGAGCTCAACACGCTCGATCGAGTCAAAATTTATTCTTATTCTACCCAGCAGGAAAGTCAAACATTGTGACAAAACACTTATTTTATTTTTGAAAATTTTTAATTTTTTTCATTTTTTTGGTATTTTGGTAGTAAAACGGGATCACGTGAAAACAACGGCTGCAGGCACAATCAAATTGATAGATCCCCCCATACTAGACTTAAACATTGTCCTCAATGTTTTAAGAAGGGTTTCTACGTAAATCCTAAGCCGTTTATTAAGTATGCTTAAAGATAAACGTTAGTCGATAAGATTTGGATATTGGATTCCTAAAATGAAGCTGAGGATGTGAAGCTCTAGTGAACGAAGGACAAAAACCGAGAGCACGAGAGGCTTTAAAAATCCAGGCAATCCTGGACATACACAACAAAAAACAAAGCACGGAAAATGGAAGAGGTGAGCCTCTCACAACATACTTATTCATTACTACTATTATAATCATAAGGATAAGCATGGGTTGCCACCCACGAAGCGCTTGTTTTAGGTCACTTAGCTTGACCCGATCCCCCCATACTTGAGCTTGTCAAGGGGGATAGAAATGGAGACACGGAACATCCAAAACACGGATGTCCTCTCCATAAGAGCAAGGAAAAATCTCCATCGGGCTTTCAAAAATTTTAATGACTTTGAAAGCTTTAGGGCCCCGATGAGATAATTCCGGGAGAAGAGAAGTATGAACTCCTTTAGAAGTGAGAATCCTGGGGTTGAAAACTTTTTCCTCATTTTCAGATGAAAACGAGAGTAGAGTTTCGGACCCGGGAACTTCTTTGTGGAAAGGAAGTCCATAAAGAGGAGGATTAAAATCCTCAAGAATTAAAGAAGCATTAGTGGTCTTCTTTACATTCTTTTCCGGTGTTACACGAATAGTGACTTCAAAAAGGTTCCCATGAATGAGTATACCCGGATTAAATACTTTGTCCTCGTTATTGGTTGAAGACAAAACATCAAAATTGGAAAAATCCTCATAGAAAACCGAGTCACACTCGGGGGAAGGAAGGAAATCACTTGATCCAGGAAGATCAAGTTCATAAATCAAGAGTTTAGACTCTTTGATTTTCTTTTCCTCGGAGTCAAATGGATCATCATACGTATTATCATTAACGGTTTGAAGATCGAGAAGTTCATCATTATAATAATCCCATAATGGTGGGGATTAGTGATCAAGAGCATGTTCATCGGTGAACATCTCAAAAATGGTATCAACAAGATTGTCATCAAAAGAATCAACCGAATCTTCGAGAATAAAATCCATTAGAATAGAATCCATTTCCTCGATAGGATCATGGTTAAGCAAATACTCTATTTCTCGAAGATCGGATTCAGCATCAAAGGGAAGGTAATCAATTTCTGGTGGAAATGTAAAATGAGCGAGTTCATCAGCGAACTCCTCAAGAGAATAATCAACAAGATCGTCATTTCCCCATGGAAATGGATTACTTGCGAGATAAGCTTCGAATTCTTTCCAAATTAAATCACATTCTCGAAGTGAAGTAAAAGGGGGGAAGAAGAAGACGACGTCAGGGGGGTGGTTCCCAAAATTGGGAGTGGGATCTGCCGACCTTCGATGGGTTTGAATAACTTCCGGTGAAGTTAAATCGGTATGAAAGGTGAAAGAAGAAGTGGGATTGCCACTTAGATGATTTGTTGCAAACAAATCTTCAAGAATTTCCTCATGTGAAACATTGTAGATATCAATCATGTTGATTGATTCTTTATGAGGTTGGTTTGAATAGCTTGAAGTGTCATGTCTCATATTCAAGATTAATCTTTTATCACCGTCACGGAGGATCATTTCCTCTCCGTGAACGTCAATCAAAGCACGAGCGGTCCGTAAGAATGGTCTTCCCAAGATGAGGGGGACACGAGGATCGCTTTCACAATCAACGATGATAAAATCGGCTAGGAATGTGAACTTTCAATGTGAACTTTCCAACCGGAACAAAGACATCTCTTGCAATTCCAACCGGAGTGCAAATCTCCCGGTTAGCAAGTTCAAGGGTCATTTGGGTAGAAATAAGCTTGGGTAAACCTAACTTTTTCCACATCAAGAGTGGCATTAAGTTAATGCTAGCTCCTAGATCGGCTAGGTCTTTGCACTTAAGCTCACTAAAACCACACGGAATGAGAAATTTCCCAGGGTTACCTAGTTTCTCAGGTAACTTCTTAAGGATAACCGCTGAGAAATTTTCATTAAGGGGTGTATTTGCCACCTCTAAAAGTTTCTCTTTGTTGGAAAGGAGACTTTTAAGCATCTTTTGGTATTTTGGGATTAGAACTAATGCATCGGCAAGAGTGATATTAATGTGAAGTTGTTTAAACATTTGCCAAAATTTGTGAATTTAGACTTCATCTTTCTCTTGCTTTTTTTCTTGGTTCATTCTTGAAGGATAAGGGATATGAGGATGACGAGGATCCCTTTGGTGAACCACATAATTTCTTTGTGACGGAGGTTTAGCTTTTTGGACAAGAGGAGATGGGACCTTAATGGTAAACTCAGTGAGATCCGGGTCCGTTAAAGTCTCCTCTACGCGTTCATCCTCCTCAGGATTAATGAATGGATAAGGCATAGGAACGGAAGGTCCATCAAGAATAAGACCACTTCGAATGGTAATGGCTTTCAATTCACCTTTCGGGTTAGCAATGGTGTTGCTATGTAACACCCCCATTTTTACATATAGCAGCGGAAGCTAATCTGGGGTATTACTTCAAGGTACAACAGTCATAATCATAGAAAACGAATCAAAAAGTGTCGTTTATGAAAATAAGTTATCATTTATTATTTCTTTAGAGTTTTTACAAATGAGAGGTTCCTAAAATCTATACAATAAAGTTTGAATGATAACGGTTTTTCCATCTTTATGTCCTTGCCACTTCGTGCCATTAGTTACCTGAGATAAAACATGCTAAAAAGTCAACACAAAAGTTGAGTGAAATCCATAGGTTTAAGTAATATAATTTGAATGCAAATGCGATATTTGTGTTACGTTGAAAACATACACTACTGCGTAGAGTACCCCTATTACTATATGTGCACTTTACAAGGTTTTGGACTAAAGTCTTGCACTTTCACGTTAATTCCCTGAGAAAAAAAAAGAGTGCCATCATTTTACGTCAATAGATGATTATGGTGGTTGTCTGTACGTTTACACTAAATGCGCGTGATGCTACCCCCGCTTTTTGGCGTGTAAGGATTTACTCCTAGGTATCTTTCGTAGTGACACAAACATAACTATCTATCTCCGTACAGTATAAAACGAATATTATCTCCTACAAATCATAGTAGCATTAGTACAGTTAGCAATACTTAGTAAGAGAGATTTACACGCCCAATGCAACTAACGATTTGTGATCTAATATAAACGAATTTTGCTTGGTATGTAGAAAAGTGCGAAGTAAAGCGAAGTCCTTGGGAGGTGGGAGATTGAGATTAATCAAGCGTGATAATCCCAAAAGTCTATGTGGGTCCTATTATGATAGAGAGGACCAAGAAGTAGGATTTTTTAACTCTCAATCCCTCCAAACCATTCAAAAAATGAAATATCAGACGAGGGGTTAAAATTACTGGAATACAATATTTCCTATAATAGCTTTAATAACAAGCGATGCATGCTTTTTGGTAGATTTTTGTATACTTTGAAATACTTTTAAGTGTATACCGACATAGTAGATAGTAGTATATGTATTTCACAAAGGTCGCTATAAGGAATCCTCGCGTAGTGAAGTAATGAGTGGGTGATTAGTAAGGTATCCTGAAGTGTTTATGTAGGTAACCCTCATAAAATGAGATAGTAAGGATGTAAGTACTGATAAAATCCATAATATTATGTAAGTGACTCTTCGTAGTGTGATATTGGTTATAGGGATAATTATTTGGTGAGAGTCATGGTAGTTTCCTTGCACTAGGATGATACAAATGCGTAATCCATAGGATATGTTATTCCAAGATGGTGAATGATAATGTGTAGTCTAGTGAAACATGTTTTCCATCACGGACAAGTGGTAATTTAGTTATTTAATGATATCGTGCCAAGTAGTTGTTGACTTGGGGAGTAAATAGTAATAGATCGTACGTATGCTATTGTGATATGTCCTTAAGAGCCAGTTATAGTCTAGAGTTACTAATGCAACCTATTTCTCTATAACCAAGTGCTCTGATATCAATCTGTCACACCCCCAAATTTCACTGCAGCAGAAGACTGGATTTGGGATGGTGACTTCATGGCGTGAAGAGGACTTGATACGAGAGATAGACCTCTACATGCCAATATACCAATGTAGACTCCATATATTCTGTAAGGTAGAGCACCTGAGAAAGACATTGCTAAAGTGTCAACATAAAGTTGGTGAGTTCATAGGTTTTGTTGTTTAATGATAAGGTTGAACCACAAGATTTATAACAATAGCATTAAATATAGTAATCCTATATATCACAATGAAAAGTATTTACTATTGTTTAAGCTCATGACACCGAAGCGTTAACAAGTATCATCGTAGATAAGCCCATGTATATGTTCAACCCACGACATCCGTAACTGACTCAAATGAAACTGTGTTTGCTTGACTAATGTCAGTCCAAGACAAACAGAGATGTCACTCTAGTTAGATCGTGTAGACATCAAAATCCAACGTTTGATAGAAATATCAAATGCACTTATTAAGGACCTTACTTGATGCTTTACGTACTGTCATTTGAATTATTATTCGCAGTCAGGGGTTTCTTGATCAATTCATTGGGTTTTATCAAAGAAAAATTTTCTTAAACCCAATTTACCAACATTTAACTTCTGTAATTTAGGAAGTAAATAAAACTTTAAATATAAAAATCATGCACTCATATATAATGTAGGGAATGATATTGTGTCCTATTCCAATTCTAGTTCATATTTGAATTTCTTTAGATAAAACACAAGATTCATAAAATTCCTATTCTTTCCTCATTAAACCTCCGGTGTTTTAAACCTTTCCTCCCCAATACTACATCTTCTCAAAGAATATACCTATTCCCAATGTCTTGAGTTATACAAACTCCCAAACAGTAGGTAGACCTTTAAATCCATGTAACAAGATGCTTTGCTATATGGGCTACAAAAAAACGTGAACCCTTGAATGGATTATATTCATGCATAAGTTATTCAAGTATATAAGGCTCACTTAATTCTTGCAACCCAGAAACCAAACACCATCATCTGTGTTATTCAAATTCTACCTTATCAACTCCCTTGTTTTTCCTTAGTTACTCTGGTTAGAACTAGATAAACACACAAAACCACACCATCTTCACCATTCGTCTTCTCCATTAAACCCTAAAAACCATAGAAACCCTAGTACCAAATTCGTCCCTTGTTTTCTCTTTTCTTTGGTCGACGAACAATCAAGCAGAAATGGGTGATTGTCGGTATTATCAAGTTGGTCAAAAGGAGTTTAACATTGGAAGTGGGTTGTGTCGAAGAGTTTTTAAACACGAATTAGGGTTTTTCATTTGGTTGTCTGCTATCAAAATTTCTTCCAACTATTGTGAGTCCTCCTATTTTCATGCCTTATGACCTTAAATGTATGCAATGTATGTTATAGTGTTGTGCTTGAAAAACTTTAAAAAGATAAAATAAAACTGCTTTTGCTTGTTCCTTGTTGTACACGCATATGACCAGTTACTTACTGTAGGATTAGCATCGAACTAATAACTTGGATTGTGGTTATGCAAGAGTATAATTTTATGAATCAGTTGAGTAAAGCTAGGGGTTAGGGATCGAATAAAAGGTTTCATGTGTGCTGATATTTTATAAAAAGGAGTTGCCCATCATAGTTAGATGGGTGCACTATCTGACCCCTAACATGAAGTTACATAGCAACGATCTAAATGTATTCAATAATAGGACAGGAAGTGATCTTTTTTGCCCGGAGCACCAAATTTCGTCAAGTAAATAAAAAGATATAAGGACCCAAAGTTAGTACTGCTGTCACGCAGTTAATACTGCTGACAGACAGTTCGACACCCCTTACTTTAAGCCTTGTTTGGACCCACTTAGGCTTAGACATAGAGAAAACAAGTAGGGGCATTTTATAGTCAACCTGACATGTTATATTAAGCAACTTGAATCACGAAAAATGGCTGAGAAATAAGCTCGCAATTTGGATCCAAAGTTAGTACTGTTGCCACGCAGTTAATACTGTTGGCACGCAGTTAGTACTGCCGACCGCGAGTTCAACACCCCTTACTTTGTACCCATTTTCGACCCTCTTAACGACCTTCGCCCCCAAAACTTATAAAAGGTAAGTTGTAATAGACCTAGCTTAGTTTTCAAATGTACTTTTATTTTGTTTTAGCGTTAAGTAACGAATCCACAAACTGGTTCTAAAGTCTGGACACGCAAATATTAGCAGTTGAAATAATCGAAATATATTCTAAGTCTGGAAAGCAGTGTTGTGACCCGCACCTGTTTAGCATTATTTTTAACTACTTAAACGACGTTTTTAGCCGAAACTAATTTAATGAAAGTTGTAGATTTCCCAGCGGAGATTTCAAATGTACTTTTACTTTTTTTATATCGTCAAATAACGAAGACAAAAATTAATTACAAAACTCTACGACACCTCATGATGAAACTTAGTAATTTATAAGTTTAATTCAAAAGGAAAAACGTCAATGTTTCATCCAACTATTTAACGCACTTAGAGACCAAACCAAGGACATACCTAAACTAATAATTTGAAGTATGTACGACCTAGGTTTCTTAAAATTCTGAAGTCGTAAATTATATACTTATATGTTGACCGCGTTGACCCGATAAAGTTGATCATTTTAAAACAAGAAATTGTTTTCAAATATTTAAATAAAGATCAAGCACACACTAGGGACGAGATTGCAAGTATTTATATTATTATTTTTCCGTTTAGTGAATATGTATTATTTATTCATAGGTTGCGGATAAAGTCTTTTGCATCGTTTTTCGTGCCACTACTTTGCTTCTACATTATCAATACTCAATGTGAGTTCATAGCCCCATGTTTTACTATATCAATGATTTACAACTTTTGGGGTGAGAAACATGCTTGTTTTACAAATTGGACGTAAGTGTACATTTTATCATGATTACGTGTTTGCCTAAGTAGCGATAACCCTTTGAGCCCATTATCATGAACTGTCAATTACTTTGTGTGAGCGCGAATGTTATAAATAGATCTATTGGGGTTGACATCCCCATCCGGGTGAGTAGCTCTCACTGGTGTCACGGAGTGAACCAACGGATGTATACCATGTCGGATTCGGATGTTGCGGGTTAGAACATCATCACGGGCAATGTGGCAATATTTATATTGCAATCATACATGTCGAGCTTCGGTGTCATGAGCTTAGGGAAACATAATTACATTTGTGATGTTTGCATATGTTGCATTATCATACACTTGAAAATCTTACGGTCCAACATTTCATTTACATAAACCTATGAATTCACCAACTTTATGTTGACGTTTTAAGCATGTTTTTCTCAGGTCAATGATGCACGAGGTGCACAAGATACATTGGGATAGTCTTTTGGGTGTCATGCATAAAGATTTGGAGTCATTATATTTCGGGACGATTGTTATGATCTAGAATCTTTATTTCAAATGTTGAACTATTTAAGCCTGCGTGCTTTGTACCAAACAATTTCAATAAATCCAATGTATCGTATTTTAAACGACTCTTTTGAGGTCGTTCTCATATCTTGTGCTATTGATCTGTAATGTAACGCTCCCGGATACACATCATTCTGCTGCGACCCAATTTGGGGGTGTTACAGAGTGGTATCAGAGCCAAGGTTATAGAGAACCAGGTCAAATGTTTTTACTTGGACTATAACCGTTTTCAAACATTGCGTCATACAAAAGCTTTTCACGAGACATACATGTACTAGTTGTTTTGCATTAGTAATTGTACTAGATGCATACATGACATACACTATTGAGTTGCATTAGTTGGTTATACTAGATGCTTACATGATTCATATACGTGTTCATATTATACTACGTATATTACTATAAGGGTCTTAAATATATACACATATATATGCTTACATTCCCTTACGCATACTCTACAATTATTTGTATAAGGGTTATTTATATAAATACTAGAACAATTCTCAAAACATTACGAATAACACATTGGTTTACAACTCATACTTAACCTCAACACATTATTTCACAACATTTCACTTTTGAAACACGACTTTTGGAATGGAACAAATTTGAAATTATTACTCTGTGATTTTGAAGAATCGTGCCTCCTAGAAGAGCTCCAGTTGCCAGAAGAGCTCCAGTTGCTAAAAGGGCCCCATCTACTAGAACCGCCAACAATCCTGCTAGAAATGCTAGCACTACTACTGATGCACCAATGGGTGCTGCTGCCATCAATCAGCTATTCGAAACACGAGTCGCTGAAGCACTCGCAAATCAAAAACAACTAAGGAACAGCGGTGTGAATGGCGATGGTAGCCAAAATTCAAGATCAGGAACTGAAAGACCTACGCGCACTCCGCCGAAAAGTAATTCGACATACTTTTAAATTTCACTATTATTTTACCATACGACTCCTGATTGAACACTCTACTTATCGAATTTGCATCGCATAATTTTGTTTAGATAAGCCTCATTTATAAGTCTTCCCAGTTGATTGAGTGTTTACACAATTAACTTTGTCACCTCATATTACGTGTCACCTTGGGAGAACCTAACCCTTTAAACACGACTCTACCTACGTTCATTTTGTTGATTGAATAGTTTTTTAACGGTCATACAATTTCTTTGTGACTAATTTATCTGCGCTAATTCGATATTCTTTAATACTTGTTATGACCTATCGCGGTGATGAGTGAAACAATCTCGATGTCAACCTATAAACCATTTTGTTGTCTCCTGCATAGGAGCTACGGTTCACGTTACTTTTAATTACTATTCATTTCGTTATAAAAACTATTTGATACATTTCCTTCATCACACTATTTTGATGAAAAATGAGCATTGCATTCGTGTGGCCCTACAAGATATACATAGCCTAATCACCTATTATATTTGGAGTGCATAGACTGATACGCGTAGAGGGACGTGGCATTCCAAAAAGACCATGTCAATGATGAATAAGAGGGGGGGGGGGGAGCTGAGAGTAGTCACCTTAAAACCTACACCATCTTCATCAACCACAATTCCGAAGAAAATATGCTTCTTTTCACTAAAACCTCGTACATTATCGACAAGTGTCGTCACCTGAGCCTTGTGACAAGCTCTTCGAATCGAAGGAGACTGTACATTCATATTTTCAGGTCAGTTACCGAACGTCATCGATAATTTTACTAATTATATTATTTTCTCGTAACACTTTGACATTTAATTCTTATTAATATAGTAAAAATCGCTGGTAAGATTAAAAAATCAACAATTACCACGTACACGTGGACACCAAACGAATTAAAACTTTCTCCAAGCAACAAGTATATTATTATTTACGATATATAATTATAAACTTTATATTTTATTTTATTTGGTTCATAAAACTTTAACGTTATCGCAATTAAATACATTTATGCATACCCGTAATCACCAAATAAAAATCTACCTCAACGAAATACTCTCGTAAAACGTTTACGTTTCGTAATTAAATACATTTAAGCATTCCCGGAATCACCAAAATAAATCTACGCTTCAACGAATACTCATTTTTTTTATTTCCAATGATCAAAGTTTTATAAAACTTCAACCACATTTATCACTTGGGCCGAATTTCTCATAAAGGAAATAAGCTAGATCATTCTTTTCTCAAGTATACATTTTATATATATAAACTACAACTTACATTTTCAAAGTAATACTTTCACTTTATGCAAGTATACTTCCATTTATCCAAGATATTTTCTAGCTAACACTTCCATAATTTCATGGGATGATATGCTCATTAGGGGACATAAAGACATAAGTGTTAATGAGCTAGTATATGTACATCTTAGGACTAGTAAGTCTTGACCAACCATCTTCCTTAAGACCCTCAAAATGTTTCATGACTTTCTATGACCATTTGACTAGCCTTGACTATCACTTGATACTTATAAGTCTTGCACTAGTAAAGGTAATAACACACATTGCAAATACACTTATCAAAAACCATCTCTTTCTCTCTTTTTGGCTTACATACCCACGTCCCAAAATAAAACCCAAGAACAAACCATACAATCTTTTTCTACCACATTTACAAGTAATCATACACTATATCTAAGATACCTCAAGGTGTTTTAAAGGCTTGATTAAGTCTTTAAAAGGATTGAGCAAGAAAAGGAAAGATTAGGTTTTTCGAACTAATCTAGGGTTTCTAAGACTTGCAAGCTTGGGTTAAAAATCTAAACAAGGGTTTAGATCATATTCCTCATCATCATACTAAGGTTATCTAGAACCCTAATCATTTCATTTATCATTTTATGTATGTATATGTTCTATGTAGTAAAATCACCACTTAGGATATGTTTAACTTGTAAAAGTGGATTTTCTTGTAAACATGATTTTATGAACTTGTACACATGTTATATGGATGGTATATTGAGGTTATAAAAGGGTTGTAAGACTTGTACACTCTTGGTTATGTATAAAAAGTTTATATATGTTTATGGTTAAAAAGGGTTACTTAATAAAGTTTATGATTTAGAAGTTGTTAAGAACTTGTTACTATGGACAAATCTTGGACTCATGGACCTATGGACATTATTATATGTATAACATAGTATATTAAGAGTATTGGAAAACTTGTGGTAATTTATTTAGTTGAAAAAGTATATAAAACAATTTATATAAATAATATATATAACTAATGAAAAGTGGCTGTTTTAATATGAAAATAAAAGTATATATTTTATATTTTATAAAAATACTACATATTATAAGGATTCCAAAAAGGTAAGAAACTCGAAAATCCGATTTATAACGAAAGAGTTACGACAATTACAAGTTTACTACAATAAATACTTTTATAAAACTATTTTTATAAAAGTTACTGTTCATGACAGAAATATTTATTTTTGTAAACCTCATAAATAGATAGAACTTTCAATTTCAAGATCGTGCTCGAAAGAATCGCTAAAAACGGAGCTATATCGAATAAAATACAACGTTTACGAGTTTACGATAACAAAAACTATAAAAAATAAATTTATAAACTGGTGTGAACAGTAAAAGTTGAAAATGTCAAATTATGATAACTCGTCTTAATACGAAAGCGTGGACATAAGAAACGGGCTTAAAACGAGAAAGTTACACACTACTTTATAACTTGTGCACTATTTCCTGAGATGAATAGTGTTGGTTCGTTTTTTTAATAAAAAAAATTTGCGAAACTTTTTAGAGGAAACACTTAAATAATATTTATACTTGTCTTAAAACTTTATAAATATTATTTTACAAAGGCTGGTGATGTAGTAGCTATATAAATTATATGTGAATTAGTTAGTCAAGGGTGCTTTAGTACTTATAAGGCCCTATATTAACTTTTAGGTTGATTCCGTCATTTTCGTTGACGCGTTTTCTGTTGTATTGAATTATCAATAACTCAAAGTGAGTTCATAACCCATTTCTATCTACTTGTTTTATAAACTCTACGGGGTGAAATTACATGTTTGTTTTACTACGGACACAAGTGTTTTAAACTGTATGCTATCCAGATTATTGCCTGATTATTATTGCCTAAGTTACCACAGTGCCATCTAAGTCCCTAATATCATGAACCGTCAATTGCTATTATAGTGAGCGCTAGTGTTGTGGATAGATCTTAGTCGAGACTAACAATCACCACCGGGAAATTTTTGTCACAAGTGGATCATGGGGATTGTAACATTTAGAGAACGGTAGGCTGTTTTTGGCAAGACACCCTACCTATTTGGGGCAGACAAGACAGATTAAGGCTTTTGGAGTCATGAGTTAGTGCAATAATACATGTTTTTGGGATACTGAATTTGTTTATAGTCTACCCTTACTCTAAATTTGTGATCCATACTTTTACCAGACAATAACTTATGACTTCACTTCAACCATTATGTTGACTTTTTAGCATGTTTTTTTCAGGTTCCTAAGGTTATAAGCTTGGGATGGGTCCGCGATGGTTATCAATGAAGGATGGATTCTGTGTTTATTTAAAATACGATTGCAACTTTTTTCTAAAAAAATTTTAAGTACTTTTGGTTAGTATGAAGCTTTTGTTTAATTAAAAACGTATGTGGGGAAAATGTTTATGAACTTTTGATAACCATATGCGGACCTTAATGTTATGAATTCTGATATCTTTGCTTATGGCATCGAATGAAATCTTATCTTTAAAACATCCAATTTAAGGTCGTTTCCTATCATCTTGATTGTTGTACTTGACGTAGAACCCCATTGTTTTCCCATTCCACTGCATACCTGATTTTTGGGGATGTTACCATACGATTACTTTATAAAATCTCAGGAGGGGAGAAACATGTCTTTTATTTATAAACTCGTTTACAATTATTGATTTCAAACTCGTTTATATGCTCGTTTACAAACTTGTTTACATTATTGATTTCAAACTCGTTTATATGCTCGTTTACAAACTTGTTTACATGATTGATTACAAACTTGTTTACATGATTGATTTCATAATTTTTGTTAGGTTTGAAGAAAAGGACTCGGGTACCCCGTGTATTTTGTTTATTCAGCTCGTAGTTTATAGTTATCGTATAACATTACTGATAATGGGCCGGGTATTAAACCCACTGTGTTAAGCCAGTTTCCGGGGCCTGTTTGTAAGTTACTATATAAGCCTCTTCCATCCCATGGAAGAGGTGGTTAGTCATTTTCATTTCAATATAGCATTTTCTCTCACTAGAACTTTTCTCTCTAGTTGTTTCTCTCTCTAGAATTCGGCTAACCCCAAGATCTCTCATTGTGTTATGATATCCAATATCCTACAATTGGTATCAGAGCCCATGGGATGATTAGATCGTGTGTATGCGCGTTTTTTTGCTTGGTTTAGATCAAAAGTTGTACTTTTAAGGTTCTTTAGCTCGTTCGTCATATTTCCTAGATTTTTATGTTGTTTGTGTTTAAGTTTAGGTTTTTCTAGTTGCTATAGCCTTCTAGTACTTAGTTGTACATAAGAATCCAGGCAAAAAAACGTTTTCAAAAGGTGTGATTTTGAGGTGATAAGGGTACGTTTTTAATCGCGTTCGGTTTAGGTATTCTTTTCTTTGTTTATCGCAGGGGTTTGACAGAGTAGCTACTGTAGGACATCGGTTTGTCAGCAAGTACTGTCAGCGGTTTGTTTATTTAGCTCAGCAGTTTGGTCTTACTTTGATAATAGATTTGTCAGTTTAGTTGGGACAATGGTTTGTCAATTAGTACCATGGGTTTCTAACGGCGGTTTAAGGTTTTGAATATATTTTTTCTTTCTCAAGGCGATTTGGATGAAACCTCTGGCATTTCATTTCTTGGCAGCAGTTTGGGAGGTCGGTCTTCATAGCGGTTTTTATAGTATTTCTTCATAGCGGTTCTTGGAATATTGGTAGCAGTTAGTTTACCATGCGGTTTGTTTACAGGTTTAAAGATTTGTACCTTATGCAGTTTACTAATCGAATCCTCTGGCGAGTTTGAATTCTAGGCATCTGTTTTGGTTGTTATTTCTTAAGTAGCGGTATGATGTTAGCGGTTATCTGCGTTTAATTTTCTTCTTGACAGTGGTTTAACTTGGCAGTTGTTTAGTTGAATAGGCAGCGGTTTAACCTCCTAGGCAGCAGTTTGAGACACTGTTTGGAAACTTAGACAATTTTTTTCACTTTCAAACTCAAGACTTAACAAACTTTAAACTTTAAGACTTAACAAACCAAAACAACAAAACACTGTATCAATCATCACCACTTTTAACATACACTCACTAATCATTGAACGATCAACTCATATCATTTCACAATCTCTTAAGATGGCTAATCTTTCTGAAGATATTCAAAGTGCTGGTTCTGATACCCGCCCACCAATGCTCGACAGGTCTGATTTTGAGTCATGGCAACAACGTATTCGTCTGTATTGTATGGGAAAAGATAATTGGGAGAACATAATCAAGTCTGTTGATGAAGGACCATTTAAGATGGGAAAGTTCCGAGAAACACTTGTTGAAGGTGCTAAAGGTGCACTTCATCTAGGTCCAGAACGGGATAGAGTCTTTGCAGACCTTACACCAGAAGAAAATGATAGGTATAAAGCTAACATTCGTCCAACAAATATCCTACTTCAAGGTTTACCAAAAGACATCTACACACTCATTAACCATTACACTGACGCCAAAGACATTTGGGATAATGTGAAGATGCTCTTGGAAGGTTCTGAGTTAACGAAAGATGAACGTTAATCATAATTATACGATGAATTTGAACACTTCTGTCAGAACAAAGGAGAAACCATTCACCAATACTATGTAAAGTTTACAAAGCTCATTAACAACATGAGAAACATTAAGATGACTATGCCCAAAATGCAGCTTAACTCAAAGTTTGTAAACAACATGTTGCCTGAATGGGGTAGATTCATGACTGCAGTGAAACTGAACAGAGGATTGAAGGCATCTAACTATGATAAGCTATATGCTTACCTGTCGCAACACGAGGCACATGCTAATGAGAAAAAGATGATGTTGGAACGTTATTCTCAACATGCTATTGATCCTCTTTCCCTTGTGTCCAATGTTTCACCTCAACAGTACCTTTCACAATCATCAGCTACTCCATAATATGCTTATGTACCACCAGTTTCCTATTAACCATAATTTGCGGATAACACACAACTTGATTAAGGTCTTACCCCAACTAATAACTTGATTGAAAACTTAACTAAAACAGTTGCTCTTCTTGCCCAATCCTACAAAACATACCTTCCTCAAACTAACAATCAACTCAGAACTTCATCTAACACAAGGAACCAAGCCACAGTTCAAAACGGCAGGGTTGTTGTTCAGAATGTTCAGGGTAGACAGAATAGAGTTCAGAGGAACAATGCAAGGGGAGCAGTTGCAACTGGTAATGGGGGAGTTCAGAACAGAGTTGGCAATGCAAATCCTGGTCAAGGAAAGCCGATTATGTGTTATAACTGCAATGGAATAAGGCACATGTCAAGAAACTGCACTCAACCAAAGCGACCACATAATTCGAAATATTTCAAGGACAAGATGTTGCTGATGCAAGCTTAGGAGAATAGAGTGGTTTTGGATGAAGAGCAGTTGTTGTTTATTGCAGGTGGACAAGATAATGCTTTTCATGCTGATGTAGATGAGCCACCGATTTAAGATTTGGCACTCAATGTGGATAATATCTTTCAAGCTGATCGATGTGATGCTTTTGACTCTGATGTTAATGAGGTTCCTACTGCATAAACCATGTTTGTGGCAAATCTATCATTAGCAGATCCAATTTATGATGAAGTCGGTCTGTCATGTGATTCGGACATTCTATCTGAGGTACAAGATCATGATAACTATCAATATACTGTTGGTGAGTATCATGACGTACACGAGATGCAAAACGATGTACAACCAAACTACGTTGTTGACTCAGATACTGACTATACGAGTGATAGTAATAGGGTTCGTTATGAACTGTATGTGTAGAACAATGTAGAGCAAGTTGTACAAAGTAATGTATCTTTTTTGCCAAATGATGCTTTCATAATGATAATGAATGAAATGCATGAACAGGTTGGCCAATGTGTTTCTACGAATGAGCAGAACAAAGTAGTTATTGAATCATTAACTGCTGAACTTTCGAGATATAAGGAGCAAGTAGAGCTTTATGAAAAAAGGGCAAGGTTTGAATTAACTGAAAGAGAACAAAAGATTGATGAACAATTAAGAATAATTATCACTGACCATAACTATAAGGAAGAATCTTTGAAAAAGGAACTTCATTCTAAAAAAAATGCAACTTAAATCTACCATTGGCTATAACAAGTTAATGAGAGAAGAAGTTGCAACTTTGAAAAAGGATTTTAAACAGAAAGAAAATAAATACCTTGAATATTTTTTGGACATAAAAGCTTTAAAAGAAAAAGTTGAAGATAAATTATTCAAACAAGATCAGTCTCTTCAAACAGTTCACATGTTATGTAAACCAAAACCTTATTATGATGAAAAGAAAAAAGGTAGCAATAGGCTACAAAAATCCCTTATATCTCACCAGAGTAGTGCAAGTTCGGTCTGCTCTTTATAATGGTAATGAAATAGTCAAGACCATTCATGCCCTCGCTGTCGTGCATGACTCATAGGATACTCTTGAGATGGCTGAGCACACTAGAATTGGAATGCTTGAGAAAATAAAAAGCACTTTGTGGGTTGATAGTAAGATTAAGATTGCACCCCTTGATTACTCGAAAGAGAATTATCTTGCTACTTTTACACTACAAAGACATTTGACCCAGAACAGATATTTTGGTCCTCAGATATTGCAAAAATGACACCGAAACAAATTTCAAAAATGACGATGTATCCACCCAATACACCTGCAAGGCTTGTCCCCAGAGTTCTTCCAACAAAAAGTCAAGTGAAAATTAATATTTATACACATATACAACTTTTTTTGGACTTTGACAAAACTAGTAAAAAGAGAATTACCCCTTGTGGTCTCACAGAAGGGGGAAGAGGTTTCGAACAAAGGAATGTTACCTTACTGAAGTCATTTCATTTTTCAAAACGATTAAAGAACATTTTGAGGGAATCCAAAAGGCTCTCATTAAAAAAGTTAAAGAAATGAAAGAAATTTTTGAACAAATGGAAGCTGAGGTTGACCAAAATGCTGTGGACAAGAAAACTAATGAAATTGAGAGGAAAAATCTTCTCATTGAAAATGAGAACCTAATTGTTGATTTCTTGTCTAATGAATTGTTGTATAGTGTAATGAATTCTGTGAATACTGTATCTAGATTTTCTGAATTGCATGATGCTTTCACTGTAGAACAAGCACATAATGTCGACTTTGAAGCTGAGATTTCTAAATTAAAATATAAGATTCAAAAAGATGATCACAGTGAAATGATAAAACGTTTTTCCAACCTTGAGGTTGAACACTTAAATTTCCAATTGAAGTATCAACATCTTAAAAAACGCTTTGAAAACATCAAATCACAGTCATCTCAGGATGCTCCTGAATTTGACTCATTTTTTGAAATCAAGCAGCTGAAAGAGCAGCTTCAAGAAAGGGGCAATACAATTAGAGAATTAAAAGAGAAAATCTCTCACTTGAATAAGAAACGTAGTGAGGCAGACCTTATTCTTGATTCCAAGGCCTTAGATTCTAGGAACAAAGAATTAACTGAACATGTCACTTTCCTTTAAGAACAAAATACGTGGTTTTGGGCAGAGAATGAAAAAGTTAAGCAGCATTACAAGGAATTGTATGATTCTATTAAGATAATGCGTGCTAAAACTATTGAAAAGACATCCTCTTTGTTAACTAAAATTGAGAATCTAAAGGCTTAGATAAAAGGAAAAATGAAATGTGTCACTATAGATACTGTGAAACCAAAAGTTCTTTCCCTTGGTATGTACGTAATCGATGTTGAACCAATCCCCACTCATAATAGAAACAATAGAGTAGTTCATTTAGATTATCTCAAACACCTTAAGGAAAGTGTCGAAACACTTTGTGAGATTGTAGAAGAGGCTAGATCTGAAAGAATTCAGTAAAAGAGATAAAAAGGTTGCTACTGCCCCTTTAATTAGGAAAAAACAAGTTACTTTTAAGAAACCATGCGAAACTTTAACTAATAACACACAAACACATGTTAAGCAACAGAAAGTGCAAAATACTAATGTACCTATGATTCCTTCTACAGGAGTAAACTGTTCCACTGAAGCTAGTGGGTCAAAGCCTAGGAGCAATACAAAGAATAATAGGATCTTGTCAGCTAAAAGTGTCAACAAGAAGAAAGTAGAAGATCCCCCTTGGAACAATAAGTCTAATTTGAAACAAAAGAATCGTGTTGATTCTAGTATTAGCTATAAGCATACTGTAATTAATTTGAATTCTAACTCTTTGTGCAAGACATGTAGTAACTGCTTAATTTTTGCTAATCATGATAAGTGTGTTGTTAAATATTTGAATTATGTGAATGCACCTCCCTTTGTTAAAAATGTTGTGAGCAAAGTTAAGCAGGTTTGGAAAGCAACAAGAAAATTGTTTACTAATGTTGGTTATCAATGGAAGCCCACTGGAAAGAAATTCACTTTAGGAGAACAATGCCCTTTAACTAGGTTTATGAAATCCAAAGTAGTGCCTTTACAGCAACATGAGAACGTTAGTACTAGTGAAACTGTGATCACTGAGAAATTAAGCAACACTGCTCAGAAACCATTAACTAGATACAAACGTAGAAACAAACAGGACAAGGCAATTTCCACTAGCATTCCCCTACAGTTGAGACACAGACAACTGATGCTTCTGTGAAATATACTATTGTTTCTGCTAACCAACAGGACCTCAACAGAAATTGGGAATCCAATATTCCAAACTCTCCATCTTCGTCTATTTTCAAATGTAGGTCATACAGATTGTCCTTTGGTATTTAGACTCAGGCTGCTCAAAACATATGACGGGGAATCGCTTACGGCTCAAGAATTTCATGAAAAAGTTCATCGAGACAGTTACATTCGGGAATGATCATTTTGGTGCTATTATAGGTTATAGAGATTACGTGATTGGTGACAGTGTGATCTACAGGGTATATTATGTGAAAGGACTTGGACACAAACTTTTTTCTGTAGGACAATTTTTTAATTCAGATTTTGAAGTTGCATTCAGAAAACATTTGTGTTATGTTAGAGATATAGATGGTGTGGAGTTACTCAAAGGTTCTCGTGGCTCTAATTTGTACACTATCTTTGTTAAAGACATGATGAAGTCTTCTCTAATCTGCTTATTGTCCAAAGCCTCCAAGAACAAATCATGGTTGTGGCATCGTCGGTTAAATCATTTAAACTTTGGTACCATCAATGATCTTGCAAAAAAAGATTTGGTAAGAGGCTTACCAAGGTTGAAGTTTAAGAAAGACCATATTTGCTCGCCTTGTCAATTAGGAAAGAGCAAGAAGTATACCCACAAACCCAAATCAGAAAACACCATTATGGAAGTCTTACATACCCTTCATATGGATTTGTGTGGATCAATGAGAGTGCAGAGTATTAATGGCAAGAAATACATTTTAGTCATCGTTGATGATTATTCAAGATTTACATGGGTTAAGTTTTTAAGATCAAAAGATGAAACTCCAGAGTATGTTATAAATTTCTCAAGCAAATATAAGTTGGTCTCAATAAAACTGTCAGATACATTCGAACAGATAATGGCACAGAATTTGTTAATCAAGTTCTGACTGAATTCTATGAAAGTGTCAGCATTTTTCACCAAAAATCTGTTCCGAGAACTCCTCAGCAGAATGACGTTGTCGAAAGACGGAATCGTACTCTTGTGGAAGCTGCTCGGACGATGCTGCTATTTTCTAAAGCTCTAATGTTTCTATGGGCAGAAGCTGTTGCTACTGCTTGTTACACCCAAAATAAATCCATAATTCATACCGTCACATCAAAACCCCATATGAGATTGTACATGACAGGAAACCTGATCTTAAATTTCTCTGAGTTTTTGGTGCTCTTTGTTACCCTACAAATGATAGCGATGATCTTGAAAAATTGAAAGCAACAGCAGATATAGGGATTTTCGTTGGTTATGCTCCCAATAGGAAGGGTTATAGAATCTACAACAAGAGAACCCGACAAATCATGGAAATAATTCACGTACAATTCGATGAGCTGTATGAGCCAATGGCTCCTGTGCGCATCAGTTCAGGACCCAAGCCTATTTTATTGACGCCTGGACAAATCAGTTCAGGGCTTGTTCCAAATCCGGTCCCTACAGCTCCTTATGTACCCCCTACCAATAAAGATCTGGAGATTTTATTTCAACCGATGTTCGATGAGTACCTTGAACCCCCTAATGTTGAAAGACCGGTACCTCCTGCTCCTGCAGTTCAAGTTCTAGTGGTTTCAGCCGGTACACCTTCTTCTACAACAATTGATCAAGATGCACCTTCAATAAGTCATTCACCGTCTTCCTCGAAAGTACAACCTCCTATCATACATCAAGGTGTTGCAGTTGGACCTATTATCGAAGACAAACCTTTTGCTCAAGCCGACAACGATCCCTTTGTAAACGTATTTGCTCCAGGACCTAGTTCTGAAGAGTCATCATCAGGGGATGTTAGTTTAGTTGAATCTAACCAAGTTATTCAAGCACATAATCATCTTGGAAAATGTTCAAAGGATCACCCAATGGATAATGTAATTGGTAATCCTTCTCGTCCGGTATCCACCAGAAAACAGTTAGCTACCGATGCCTTGTGGTGCTTTTACAATTCTGTACTTTCAAAAGTCAAACCCAAGAATTCCAAGACTGCCGTGACTAAAGATTGTTGGCTTCAAGCTATGCAAGAAGAAATTCATGAGTTTGATCAACTTCAAATATGGGAGTTAGTACCGAAACCAGACTGTGTAATGATAATCGCTCTCAAGTGGATTTACAAAGTCAAGCTTGATGAGTATGGTGATGTTCTAAAGAACAAGGCACGGTTAGTAGCCAAGGGGTATCGTCAAGAGGAGGGTATTGATTTTAAGGAATCATTTACACCGGTTGAACGGATAGAGGCTATCAGAATCTTTATTGCAAATGTCGCAAGCAAGAACATGACCATCTACCAGATGGATGTCAAGACTTCATTTCTGACTGGTGAGCTAAATAGAGAAGTCTACGTTAGTCAACCAGAGGGATTTGTCGATCCAAATCATCCTACACACGTCTATCATCTGAAGAAGGCTCTTTATGGCTTAAAGCAGGCTTCACGGGCGTGGTATAACACCTTATCAATGTTTCTTGTTGCAAACAAGTTCTTCAAGGGTGTAGTTGATCCTACGTTATTCACCTTGAAATCAAGCAAACATATTCTTCTCGTTCAAATTTACGTAGATGATATTATATTTGCTTCAACTGACCCTAAAGACTGTGACATATTTTCAAAAGAGACGAGTTCAAAATTTTAGATGTCAATGATGGGACAAATGTCGTTTTTCTTAGGATTACAAGTTTCTCAAAGTCCCAGAGGCATCTTTATTAACCAATCAAAATATGCTCTTGAAATTTTAATAAAATATGGAATGGATACTTCTGACCCTGTAGATACACCAATGGTGGATCGATCAAAACTGGATGAGGACCCCTTAGGGATTTCAGTCGACCAGACTCGGTATCGAGGTATGGTTGGCTCCCTAATGTACCTCACTGCCAGTAGACCAGACCTGGTATTCGCTATGTGTAAGTGTGCTAGGTATTAGGCTAAGCCTACTAAAAATCACCTTGAAGCAATTAAGCGGGTCTTTCGGTACCTTAGAGGCACCATTAACTGGGGTTTTTGGTATCCGAAGGACACTGCTATGGCACTAACGGCCTATGCAGACGCTGACCATGCAGGTTGTCAAGATACTCGGAGAAGTACGTCGGGAAGTGCTCAGTTTCTTGGAGACAAATTAGTAAGCTGGTCATTGAAGAAGCAGAAAAGCACTGCTATCTTAACCACAGAGGCTGAATACTGTGCCATGTCAGGATGTTGTGCTCAAATCCTTTAGATGAGATCACAACTTATGGAATACGGCTTTGCATTTAATAATATACCTCTGTATTGTGATAACAGAAGTGCTATTGCTCTCTGCTGCAACAATGTCCAGCATTCTCGGTCAAAGCACATCGACATACGTCACCATTTCATAAGAGAGCAAGTAGAGAATGGCGTGGTTGACCTTTACTTTGTGAAGATGGATTATCAACTTGCGAACATATTCACAAAGGCATTACCAAGAGAGCGATTTGAATTTCTACTTCCGCGACTTGGAATGAAGAGTATGTCTTCGAAAACTCTCAAACGTCTTCAGGAAGAAGAGGATGAGTAAAGGATAGTCTTCATGTATCCTATGTACATAGTTAAAAACAAAAAGAAAATACAAAAATATAAAACCTTCAAAAACCATAAAAATCAGAAAATAGATAATACCAAAAATATTTTTCAAGACATGTCTTTTGTAAATCAATAATATTTACGGACCTAGAAATGTCGTTCAATAATGACACAGGTCTTTAAATAAAGTTCGAGCAGAAGTTCAAACTTTTAAACATGTCTTCATGGCTTGCAGTTATTTCAGACTCCATCCCGCTTTTCAATCTGAGGAAAGCATGTCGTCAAAAAGACAGTTGTTCCTGACAACGGGTAATTAATTTTTCCCGGGCATGGATTACTGTATATCTATGAATCAAGGAGTAATGTACGTTTCAATGCGTTATTTCTTCATAAAGAAGAGAAGTCTTCTTTTTCTTTTTAACCAAATAATTTTTCTTAATTGATTCTTTAAAATTATTTGTGTTAACCATGGTGGAAAAAGTGTTGCTTAAAAATTAATCAGTTCGAGCTTTTACAATAAATTTGTCCACTCAAACAACGACTATAGCTCTTTAACTAGAAAACGGGTCATTATTTAAGGGGGGGGGTGATTTTAAATTTATTTCATGAAACGGGTTTCTAAAACATCACAAAATTAACAGAAAAGGTTTTTGTATTTGAAAGGGGTTATAATTTGAGGGGGGGTTAACTAATTTTAACTCAAAGGGCCAAAATTGTCAATAGTTAGAAAGTTTAGGGACTTATGTGTAATTTGCTACTTGTTTCCTAGCTTTATTAAACTACAAGGACTAATTGTGTCATTCCCCAAACTACTGTAACCTTAGAAATACATATAACCAAAAATAAAAGAAAGTAGAAACCTCAAGGACTTAATCTGCCAAATCGAAAAGTAGGGGTATAAATAGGCAGCGGTTTGATCTCTTGGTCAAACCTTTACAAATCCAGTGAAACTTATAAAAATACTCACACCCACGCAAATCGCCACCTCGAATTGCCACACTCCATTCCTTGATTTCCTGTGATTTTCTTGCTAAGGTATCACTTAAACTTTGTTATATATCATTAGATCTATCTTTAGATTAAAGGAATTAATACAAAACACACTCAATCTTCGTGAATCACTAAATATTAGACCTAGGGTTTTTAAAAATTAAAATGTTGTTTGGAAATGGAAATTGATTGCTGAGGTAGATGTGTTTAGGGCTGTTAAACACTCGATCATGAATGTTTTCATGTAGATCAAAAACATTTGTGGTCTTAGATTGATTTTACTTGCGTTTTTGATCGAAAATAATTAGAGTGTTTAGTGTTGTGTTCTTAGTACTGGGATTAGTCCTTAGGTTTGTTATGATGATGATTTGATGATTGTTTGAGATCCCCCATCACTTGCATGCTTGGATAGATGATTTTCGAATATAGGTTGTCTTTTATAAGTCAATATCGGTTTGTAGTTTGTGTAAACTGTTGGTGTATGTTTAGATGTTGTGTAAAAGTTACTATGGAGTTGCTAAAACATGTATGCATGCCCCCTTAGGATTTTCAAGGATTTCATGGCTCAGCATGGTAGCGTAATGCTCGTTGTGTATGAAATGTGAAGTCTAAGAAGTTGTTCTTGATTGCTAGATGTTGTTCATGAACTCAGAGACCTTGGATTAATGTTTGCAATTGCCAAAATAGATAGATGATTGAATTTGAGTTTGGCATTCAAGGCAGCGGTTTGCCTCTTGATATTCTAGATAGCAGTTTGCCATGTTTACTTGATAGTGGTTTGCCATGTTTTTCTTGATAGCGGCTTGCCATGTTTTTCTTGATAGCGGTTTGCTATGATTATCTAGAAAGCGGTTTGCTGCATGGCAGTTTTCCATTATATGACTATTTTAATAAAGCAAGGAAACCGTTGCATGGCAAAAGTTTGGTTAAATATTCTTTTAATATTAAAATAGTCAAACATCTATTTTGAAATTTTCTAAAATGGCAGCGGTTTGATTAAAATGAATAAAATATTCACAGCGGTTTGGTTGAGGCGGTTTGATTAAAAAGATTAAAATATTATTTTCTTATATTAATAATATTTTATTCATGGTGGTTTGATAACCTGCTACACGGTGGTTTACCTAAACCACCATATGGCGGTTTGGTAAACTGCTGGGCAGCGGTTTGGGCCAATTATCTAGTTAACTCCCATCCGGGCTCAATTAACTTGTAATTGAGCTTGTCGGGTAATTCCTGGACCTTTGACCATGGTTGACTTGTTTGATTGACCAATGACTTAATGTGAAATATCATATCAAACTTGAGTTAATCATAACCTAATCAAACATGGTATGGCAAATCATAAACAAGGCTAATATTCTCATCTAACATCAAGTATATGCTATTTTGCCTATCTTTGTTGATATTCTTAAGCAGATAAGATGGCTGAAGAGAATGTTCTCGCTCCTGCTCCTACAAAATCTGGTGAACGGATACTTCCATTCAATGCATGGTTACCTGCTGGAAAGGGCAATCTTCTATTGGATCTGCAAAAATTGCAAAATAATCCCATCTTCCGCATCTCAGTTGACATTCTCCAGAACATAAATTTCTTCAGAGCATTTACTGCATCAGCAAATGTTCCAACTATCTACATACAATAGTTCTGGAATACCCTTGCATAGGATGCAAAGACTGGGGTATACAGCTTCCAACTAGATGAACAGTGGTTTACTCTTAATGTTGATCTTCTTCGTAAGGCTTTGGAGATTACCCCTGTAGACTCAGCACATCCATTTGAGTCACCTCCAGCTGGAGAACAGGTTATGGACTTTGTGAACGAACTGGGTTACCCAGAAGAAATTTACTTTGTTTCTAGGATGCATGTGAATAACCTATATCAGCCATGGAGAGTTATTCTGTCTTTGATCAACCAGTGCTTAACCGGTAAGACTTCTCACAATGACAAACCCATACACCTTGTTCTTCAAATGTTGTGGGGTATTATCACAAGATCCAATGTTGACTATGCTGAACTTCTGTGGGAAGAGTTTGTTCAAGCAATCCAGACTTTTTTACTCATCGGGCCAATCTTAATATTCCTACCAAGAAGCCAATGCCTCACATCATTCTTTACTGCCGGTTCACAAAGCTTATAATATATTATTTGGGGAGCAGACATAACATTCACAAAAGACCTGGGTCTCCTGTTCACGTTACGTGAGATGACTTTCTTCTTGGCAATCTCAAGTTCGTCCCAAAAGGCGAAAAGGATAAAGTTTTTGGAAAGCCTATTCCACAAGAGTTGATTACGGAAGCCATTCAAAAGTCACCATACTACCAACAATATTTGGAAATGGCTGCTCGTAAACCCACAACTAAAAAGGGTGGAAAGAAGATGGCAGCTTCTAAAGCTGACAAGCCTAAAAAGCCTGTACCTGCCAAACAGCCGAATCCTATAAAAGAGAAAATCACCAAGCCTACTCCCTTAAAGAAAGCCAGCAATGGTAAAGTGATGAAAGTTCACAAGGGAAAGAGGTCTGGCCGTCTTGTTGACGAAGCTGATGAAGAACCTCAACCTGCTCCTGAACCTCAAGTGGATGATGATGAATACAATCTTCAGAGAGGTATTCAAATGAGCTTGGAATCTTTTCAAGCACCCGTAGGCGGAGTAGCTATTCGTGAACCTGCCTTAGGTGTCACCTGAAGCCTCCCAGTAGTTGAAAGAAATGGGAAAGGCATTGCTACTGATGAGCAAGCGGCTCTATCACTTTTAGATCTGCAGAAACCAAAGAAGAAAAGTACCACGGATCAATACATATTTCAAAGGCGGATTCCTGAGACTCAGGATGCAACTATTGGACCCTCTACACAACCTGAGGATGATACATCCCCAAATGTGGTTCGTGATACTCCGTCTCCTGCAGATGCTGAAACTGGTGCTGATACGGAAAAATCTAACTGATAACATCAAATATTTAATACTTTTTGGTGGCAAAATACCCCCTATATTACCTACAAATATTTCACTAACACTTGAAAACGAGATATTTTCTATCATTTTATAGTTTTCAGGTGAAATGCAGGAAAGTGTCAAGAAACAAGGGAAAAAGGACTCAAAGTGTAAATATTTGAAGAATGTTACGGCGCAACACCAAATATGGTTACGCCGTAACATATATTAAGCAAGTACGAAGATCAAGGACAACTTTACGGCGTAACACCATATCAAGTTACGCCGTAAACATGAATTTGGAAGGAAATCTTACCATAGATAGAGTTACGGCGTAACACCCTATATGGTTACGCCGTAACCATGAAGATCTACAAATATGGAAGGAAGATCACGTACTTATGGACATTATTTGAAGGTTACGGCGTAACACCATATCTGGTTACGCCGTAACAACTACTTAAATATGGAATGCCGTGTAAGAAGGTTACGGCGTAACGCCTTTATTAGTTACGCCGTAACAAGTTCGATACCTATAAATAGAGGCCTCATTCAAGCTATTTTGACATCACTTCCTCCACAGCCAATTGGAGAGGCGACAAAGGCTTCCAACCTTCAAAGAATTCCACCTGGAGTCCAGGGGAGATCACACTTTACTTACTTTTTGTATTTAATTGTTCAAAAACAAATATTGTAAGAATTATGAGCTTTCAATCTATGATTACTTCTACTTCTTGTTGTGTTTTCGTTACCATGAGCGGCTAAGCACTTAAAGTGTTGGCCTAGTTATGTAATTACTGTTGTTATGATGTTTGTTTCCTGTTAGATTATGGTTTCGTTAGATATTCCTTGACTATCGTGTAACCCTGGGTTTTGGTAGTACGGGTGGTTTGGACCTTGCTTGCCCTATTATTAGATTATCTAGTCAATGTAGGATCCATCGAGTACTAGGGAGGATCACTAACTCCTTACCTAGTGTAGGAACTAACCGGTCACCGCACTTATCACTCAATATACTTAAAAAGCACAGGAACTCTTTCAGAGAGGGTTAATAATCTACATAGGTTATTAGATAAGTTTTGGGAATAGTTGGGATTAATCACTACAGCCTGGATATCCTACCTCCTATACGATTTGGACTGAGTCGGAATCGCAGGAAGTATAGGATAGACTGCATATGCATATTCAAGTCTATCGACCTTAGAAACCGCTAATGAAACCATAGTTTAACATTGCACAAGAAAGCATTTTCACAACAGTAGTAATGAAGTAACTAGGTTAGTACATTTCCTCTCCTGATATCTCAAACTCTTTTATTTTCAGTATTTAATTTTATTGTTATTTTTAATTCCTTTCAATTCAAATCAAAAACCATTTTATAAACATGACATTTCAATTTAAAACTAATTACACCTTAGCTCTTGGGACGACCTCGGATTTACCATTCTATACTACCCACGATCGGGTTCTTTGCCCGTTAGTGCGTTGTCAGGTAGATTGAGTTTTATAAATTTAAAATTTGGTAAAAATATATTTTAAAATAAAATGCGCATCACTAACAGAGGCTGATACTGAAATTCTGAATGTTGATGAAGAACGTGGTGAAGACGTATCAAACACGATGGCTCTATAGGAAAGAACAGTTGAACTTAATGAAGGCCAGGCTGGATCAGACCCTGGTAATACACACGAGTCTTGACCTCTACCAGATGAAGACCATGCTGGATCAAACCCTGGACAAAGTCATGTGGCTCAGGCTGGACCAAACCCTGAACCCATGCACGAAGACTTCATTGCAACAGTTTACCCTCAAGTACATGAAAGCTTGAAGCAAATAACTAAGGAAGTCCACCTAGAGATTCCACCAAGCTCATCCGGGACTCTTTCATCAATGAAGAATCTTGATGATACATTTGGTGATCAATTCCTAAATGACAAATCCCTGGAAGATGAACCGGGAAAAGCTAATGTGGAAACTGAAGTTGAGTCCATGGTCACTGTTCCCATTCATTAAGCTTCGTCATCAGTTAATCCACTATCCACTCCCGTCATTAATCTCTTACCTATAAAATTAGTATCTTCTATCGTTCAAGAACCAGTCATTACAGCTACAACCGCAACAACAACAACCCTTCCATTACCACCACCTCCACAACAACAAAGCACTACAGATCCTGAGTTAGCCACTCGTGTCTCAGCACTGGAAAAGAGAAGTGCAGACCTTGAACAGAAAACCCAGAACCAGGACAAAACTATTAAAGCTCTTGGATCCAGGGTTTACACACTGGAGAATCAAGACTTGTATGCTAAGATCGACAAACAAGTTAATGAAACCGTCAAATAAGCTGTTCACGACGCTCTCCAAGCTACACTCCTTGATCGCTTCAGAGATTTGTCTGAAGTTCAGATGAAAGAATCTTCATGATTGGATGTTTTAAAGTGGCTCCTACAGATCTCATATGGATCATTCATCTCTCTACCAAGCTCTGGAGGTATCCATTGAACAGGACAACAAGGAGGAGTTCATTAAAGAAAAGGCCAACTCTCGTAAGAGATGCCGTGATGACCAAGATCCTCATCCACCACCTCCAAAGGACTCTGATCATAGCAAGAAGAAAAGGCATGATTCTGATGCCTCAGCTTCACAACAACCTCAAGTTCAGCAGTCATCAGCTTGGAAAACATTTGACACAAGAGAAGCTACAGTACATAAATCCTCCAGCTCCTCCAAACAAAAGCAAGCTTCCCCATCTACACAGCCTATTGATGACATCCCAATACCAGATGATGTGCATCTCTCAGACTCAGAGGATACCGGTGCTGCACACCTTCCAAAGATCAAGCCTAGACCAGACTGGTTGAAGCCTGTTCCTGAAGAAGAAACACCAGAAACACCTGAACCGGACTGGGTTATTCCTCCGAATGACTTACATAAAACTGAAAAAAACTGGGCTGATGCAATAGCCAAGACGTATAAAGATCCAGAAGATAACAAGCTACTTTAGAAAACTGGAGATATGGGCTCCCTCATCAAATGGTGTTGCAGACAGATTAGGAAGTCGAAGCTCAGCAAAGCTAATTTGGAAGGTTCGGCTTTCAAGTTAGTTAGACCATTTCACAAGAATAATATTTCTCTTCAATTTCAGATGGAAGAGTGTCACTTGCTTCTTACAGATCAGATTGATTTAATTAATCCTGAGGGTAATCAGGTTGTTCCTGACGTGAGCAAACCATTACCTCTTGGAGGTCCACCAAGTCAGGTAACAATTCAAACACAATACTTCTTCAATAAGGATATGGAATATCTTGTATCAGGTAGCAAATAAAGAAGAAATACTCTGTCTATATCTGATGTGTTTCAAAAGCTTTAAATTTATAATGACTAAGAATACCAATTTTATTATAGGGAAACACACGGGTAAAAGTATAACCCACGTATGTAGTATAATCTTTTTAGGTAAGACCAGGTCGTCCACAGGGATTTGAGTAGTGTTCAAATAATCAGAAAGAAAATAGACTTTAACAGTTTTGAAAATAACTTTTGTTTTACCAAGTGATAATAAAGATGACTACTCGGATAGTTGAAAATAATTTATAAGTAATGCTGATGATTTAGACCTCAAATGATGGAACCTTAACTTATAAAAAGGGTTTCTCATCAGAAAACATTTTCACAAATTAACTTGGTTAACTCAAGACTTATATTTAGTTAACTATACCAAATGTGTCACTTAAATAATCCAGTTACGAATATATCAAAACTTATTTTGTTTATCAGTTTATGAAAGTGGATTTCTCGACACAAACGATAAAGACCATAGACAAATCTTTAAAACCACATAGAACATAATTGGTCTTTCGACCTATACCGATATGATTATATAATCTAAGTTGATAAGCAAAACTGATAAGATAAGATATAATAGGATTGCAACATAAGCTTGAGATTAAAGAGATAACGGTCATACCAAACACTTATTCATTATCATAACATCATCGAGTAGTCATGAGATATTTAGCCTCTCATAGCTAAGGAGTTCATAACATAACTTGATTTGATAACAAACTTCATTATTCCACTAAACTAGTATGGTGTTCTTCCTCGTTCTTGGTTGTTTGATCTTGAATCTTCAAAGGATATGGTGTTTATGCTTGGAAAATAGTTGGAAAGGGTTTATGAGGGAAATAAGTGTGTGTATTAGTTGAAGAATAGATGAAGAGATTGATTATTTGGCTTGAAATTCATCATCTATTTATAGTCTGAGTGAGGGTCGAAGTGCGGTGCACAAGATAAATTGTGTGGCGTACTTGGTGATTAAATGCAAAGGAATTAAATGTTTATTAAAGAAGTGCGGCGCACAAAGTTATTTGTGCGGCGTACTTGGGGTGTTAATGCAGTAGAATTTATGTCTTCATTTACTCTTCGTAATAAGATAGGAAGTACAACGCACAATCTTGTAAGTGTGGCGTACTTATGTAGTTAATGCGTAATTTGACAAAGTCTTTAATTACTTGTCTTGAGGATAAGTGCGGCGCACATTTGCACTTTTAAGCTTGATTCTTCTTCTTTCTTATATGTTGTGTTCCTTAGTTTATAAGTACTCGATCTTTGTTGTGTTTTACCTCAGGATGTCTTCAAGTGAACCTGCAAGCAATTTAAGCTATTAAGTATCGAAACTTCACGAGAAATGATAAAATATGTACAAATAACGCCACCGAAAACATGTATAATTTGGGCGTTATCAAATCCCTCCACACTTAGCTGTTGCTTGCCCTCAAGCAATCAAAGCGAGAAAAATAAGATCATTTATCGTGACATGGAGAAAATTTGGATTTTATAAGTGTTTGCATATTGATTAACTTTTCAAGCATACACATATAACATAGCACCTCATATAGGGAAATGTGTTTGATTTAGAATTCACTCAGTTCACTCAGATAGGGTTTATATATATATATAAAATTGTGAAAACACTCAATTTGCACAGACATAATCTAGACAGCTACCATAGGCTTGTACTTGACACATAAACCTGACCGAAGGCGGAACTTGATAATGGCAAAGGATAACATCATATACAGATCTTCGTGTGCTGAATTTAAGCCTTTATTTCTTTAAGCTACTATATATATATATATATATATATATATATATATATATATATATATTATCAAATGATAATTAAGGCTTGGCACATAATTTCTTCTTTTAACTTTGACTTTTTACTTAGGTATTTTAGCAACTTAGCACTAAAGGGAGTGCTTGCAAGAACAGGGACTTGCGAAATTCATTTCATGTGATTAATTAGGCTTCGGTCTAGTAAATGATGATCAAGCACAAGTTCTAGAGCTTCTAAATTACTGACTCTCTCAAATATAATTATCAACCAATACCATTGTTCCAGAAAAGGTGACAAAACCATATATACACATCTATAACGATGGAATAGATACATATGATTGCTCATTCCTTAACTCGAATAAGCTAAATGCATCAATCATCTTGGGTACCAAAGGTGGGTACCCGAATATTCTAAAGGCTTATAATTCTCACAATTTAGTAGACTGGGTTGTGCTAGCTATAATGTCAATCCGGTTGGATTTGCCTTACTAATTTAATTTTGAAAGCATATATATTAAGATTTTCATAAAATGTCAGTTAGAAAATTTTTAACAGGGCAAACATGGAGGGATATGATTAATTTTTTCTATTTGGCTTCCCTCCACACTTAAGTTAAACATTGCCCTCAATGTGATAACTGATAATAGAGACAAAATAGGGAAAATTAAGGGAAAACAGTACTTCCCGAGGCATAGAGAAATGTATAGTTGCGAGAGAGCTATCCTTGATCTTACTTCATAATTTTCCAAATCTTTAAGCTATATTACCTGCATAAAAGTAAACACATAAGACATAGTGCCCCATCTTATCGCAGAGCAGTCAGATCCCACATGAGGATTCTTAGTGTTGTCAGTCTGTTGGGATTCTTTATTTGATGAGACAAAGTGAATAAAAGAATGAAACAAAAGGACTTAAACGCAAAGCTAGAATTGTTCAAAAGATGGAAGATTTTGAAAATTCTAGAAGATCTCCTTATAAAGATAAAAGATATCAGAAGATCAAGTTTAATATTTAAGTGATTTATTTGTCTTATACTTATCTTCTTGTGTAAGTCTTATAAACTTTATATATAAAGGGTATTATGCGTCTGATGGAAATCATCCAGAAACATAGAGCTCTCCCAATGAGAGTCTAGAAAAGGTGCGTGTACACAATAGTTAGTAGATAGTTTATTAGTTAGTAGCTCTAAGATATAGATTTGGGGCTGAGATGAATAAAGAAAACATTGTCAAACATCATTGTTCTTGATTAATTCCGCTATGCATATATGTTAGTCTTTGATGTTTCTATTATCCTGGATGAGTCTTAATAACGATCTCCACAATTGGTATCAGAGCCTGGTGGCTCTCGATCTAGGATCTACAAGGTTGTTTTGTTGGCGATTATGTGAAGAAAAGTGTTCACGTTTTCTATTTTTGGTGATTGGAAGATTCGGTGAAGATTAGGGTTTTTGCAAACCCTAATTAAATAAAAACAAGAAACGTTCATACTTGTAGCAGCTTGGTGTTATATGAAAACCCTATTTTGTCTAGGGTTTGATCGGTTCTTGGTATGACAAAGAAGCATCAAGTTGTGACACCTGAAGTATTAATGACATCACAAATTCAAGCAACGTGTGTTCACAGACATCCTAATTCGACTAGGATTTTGTGTCTATATGTGATGTATCATCAAACAGGGAAAATTAAGGTTTCACAACAAACCCTAATTCGAGCGAGTTACAAGAAACAAGGTACGAGTGTTTATTAATTGTTTCTGTTTGTGAACATGTACATGTTGTTTAGGATTCGCTGCACAACAAAAGTATATCGTGGCACAATCATGTTGAATTGATTTGGAACATAAAACAAGAAGGCACGTTTGATGTTAAGGTGCAACGGATGTAATGGAATGGCTAAAGTAACCCTACTCCCTTACGAATAAGGTTACTGGTAGTGTTAGATGTAAAGCGACTGTGGTTACTGGTTCGAATATTTATGCAGTCATTTGAAACCTATTGCTGCCAGGTATATTCTTATTGTTTCAAGTTTGTATTCAAGGGAATTAGTGTTATTACTGCATTGAATAAAACTTAGTACTGCTATTGATCGAGTACTCGATAATGCTGCCAACTGATTATTCCAACTGCCATAGTAATGTCACGTGTGAGCTAGTACTGCTAAAGAATTTTTAATACTGCTCGACATATTGTTTGTACTGCTCAAATAGCAACAGTTTAGTAACAGATTTGTGATAGAAAAAGCGTTGCTAAATGGTGTGGGAGGAAGGAGATAGCAGTTTAGTGACGATTTAGTGACAGGAAAAGTGTCGCTAACAAGGCGTCGTCTGGATACTTAGTACTGCTCTCACAAAAAAAAAGTATCCTCGTTTATTGTTAATACTGTTTGTGAGTATTTAGTACTGCTTTCACAAATTAAAACTGCTAGCTAGGAAGTTTGTACTGCCAAGGCAGTTTGGTTAATACTGCTTGGGACAAAATGGTTTGTACTCCTAAGCCTATCCGATATCAGACACAGTGGAAAGTTAAGACTGTTAGTTGCATCCGATATTGGTCAGTACACGTTTTTGGCACTTATTTGGATCTCGGACAGAACTGGAATTATTTCAGTTTATTCTTATTGATTTTATGGCTCGTTTTGGTTATTTATTGAAGATGTGATTACGAAGACGATTGATTATCACTTATTTGATGTTGTAGTTGAGTTTTTCAGATGCGTGTTCTTATCATATCTTAAAATGGGTGTTACACTTTAAAGATAACTTGTCCGTGCTTAAATGGTGTTGACGAAGACTTAAAGAATCTAGCAATGTGTGATTTTTCTTATGACGCTTAATGCTCACATTTTCTATCACTTAAAGGAGTTACGTTATTATGCTTAGTGTCTCATCTAGTTGAGGATTATTTCAAGAGGTTGCGGTCTACTTATACTTTTGTGCTTTGTAGTAAGAGTTCGACGTCACGTAAATAAACAAGACATAAGACACAAGTTTGGTAAATTCTATTTTTTTATCAAATTTATTATACTCAATTTTCTTCATCAAGTGATCATTACATAAAGCCTACATAGTTCGTGATTCAAGAGATGGTTAACATATTTTTTAGGGGAAGCTTATTGTTAACATGTTTAACCATCTACATGCACCACTTAAGGGGAAGTGTTTCTGTCCTTCATTGAGATATTTCAGTGTTGGGGCTTGAAAGAAATGTTATCAAATTTTAAGAAATTTAGTGGCTAGTTTGTGTAGATTTAGAAGAACTTTGTAGTGGAACTTCAGTCTTTTATGTAGCAAGGGCAGCTGTAGCTGTTGCCTGAGCATCATCATTGACTTGATCACCTATAACCTCTTGGTTAACGTTCTTATTCTCAGCATCTACCTTTTCAGCATCAATCATCCCCTCATCACCTTTTCCTTCATCAGCAGTCTTTGCATCTTTTAACTCCACATTCACATCGTCATACATTTCCTTATTGATACGCCCATATTCTTCATCATCTACATTTTCATCATTAGTAGGTACATAGTTTTCAGTTGTATGCACGAACTCATCTTCATATGTTTCTTCTTCATCATCACTTGTCCTCGGATTATCAGACACATTTTATTCATCATCACTTTGCTGATCATCATCATCATTATCATCATCACCATCTCCCTAAGATTCATACACACTCTCAGAAGAATATGCTTTGGACACATCAAGAACCCCTGGTATTAAACCAGTTCTTTCACTTGTGTCAGTTGACTTGTCTTTTTGCTCATCAGGAATCTCTGGTTCACCTACATGATGAATGTTTGTTTCTTGTTTGCTTCTTTTGGTAGCCTTTTCATCTGAGCTTCCTCACGTATCACGGCTTTAGACAACAATTTAATCCCTTTGCTTCTCTCAGTATTTGCTGGTGCCTTATTATTTAACACAAGCACACCAGGAGTGTCTCTGATTTAAACACTAGCAGACTGTCTTCTAGCAGCAGGTTTCTTGATAGGTTTCTCTGCAGGCTCTTCAATAGCAACAAGATCTTTCTTCTTTGAAGGAGAAGCAGGTTTCTTAAATTTCCTTGCTTTCTTGGGAGTTGCAACTCCTATAATGAATGCAAGATAAGTCTTATAGGGAGTAGAGTTTAGCGTCTTCCTATTGGTCATCCCTGCAGGAATTAATGCTCCATACACTTGATATTCTTTAGTTTTGGAGACAAATCTCAAGGACCTCAAAATACTGTCATCCTGGACAGTGTGCATGAAAAGTCTGTTCCTCATAGAGATTGACTTATCTTTGGAAATGAAGTGTTGGATGATTGCCTTTGTAAATCTGGGATAGTACATTTTCTCTTGTTTCTTAGAGTCTCTGTTGTCTATCTGGAACATAAAGTCTTCCCAAAGTAGTTCAACAAAGTCAACATTCTGGTTGTAATACAACCCCTCGCAGTTTGTGCTCTTGAAAGTCTAATTTTATCAAGACCCATGGTTTTCCCAAAAAGGCATCTGTTGATGACTGCAGTAAAGGTTCTCTAAGTTTGATGCATATGATCTATATACGCCTTAGTTACAGAATCAATATCACGTGTGTACCCAAGTTCCTTGATAAAAGAGACAATTTATGGATTAGAAGAAGGAGGTACAACAAACTCTTGGT
Organism: Tanacetum coccineum; assembly: GCA_026074375.1. Lineage (NCBI taxonomy): Eukaryota > Viridiplantae > Streptophyta > Magnoliopsida > Asterales > Asteraceae > Tanacetum > Tanacetum coccineum. The sequence continues at coordinate 122,344 of BQNB010000672.1, read as the reverse complement.
TTGGAAGTCTAGGACAGATCTGGAGAATGTCACGAAAGACGTCTACATCAATTGTGCATTTCTTCTTGTCAAGCTTGAACTTGTATGAGGATGAGTTTTTAATCTTGGTGATGATGTTCCAGAACTGATGCATATATATTTTCGGGACTTCTGTTGTGATTAGGAAGGTTGGATAGCAAGTAGTGGGTGCAAGAGCATCCAAGACAACTTGATAAGTGGGTTTCTTTGGAGTCTTTATGGGATCAATTCTCATGTTACATTTGCCAATCTGGACTCGATTCTCAGGTGTTTGTGACTCGTGATTTATCAGTTGGTGATACCTTAGAAATGGCTAAAGGTTCATTTTGTTGTGATTTCTTGTGGTGCGATGTAGTCAATATATAGTGTGCTAAGTGGTTTTTGATTAGGTGCATGATATCATTTTTGTCGGTGTCATTGATCATCTCAGTTTGAGTGCGTTTGTGTTTGGTGATGAGTATTCCATTTGTTCACGTATAGTGATAATGGAAAGGAATGGCGTATTACATGCAATGCTATGTATAGTTAGGATGATTCTATGTTAAGCGTTTATGGGAAATGTATCATGTTAGAAATAGTGAAGGAGTGAAAATTTGGATATTTATAGTAGACTTTTCTAACAAATATCTAATGTGGAATTGAATTGAAAAGTTACTTTTTAGAAGAAAGTTTAGACCCAGTAGCATTTATGTAAAAAGGTTTACCCAAATTAGCGTAGATTTTTGTGGAAATTCAAGGTAATGTAAATTATAATGTAAATAATAATTTAAGAAAAAAATAAATAAATATATGTATGTATATATAAATCGGCCGAAGAAAGGAAAAAAGAAAAGAAAAAGGATTTTGGGCCTTATCTAGAGGAGTTTTAGTAGGATTAGGATGCTAGTTAATTAGATAGGTTATCCCTTAGCCTATATCAAAAACCACGACACAATCAGCCCCAAAACCCTAGGTGTCGACTTCCCCCTCCCTAAGAACAAGGAACCAAGAATCTTGATCAAGAAGTAACCAAGAATCGGTGCTAGGATCAAGTAATCAAGAGGTAAGTATGCTTAACTTAGTTAGAATTATGCAATCACGTAACAAGACTTATGATGGATCTAGGGTTTACATAAAGTACAGATTATACATGAACTTTAATGATGGTATGATGATTAGGGTTAGTTTAGGGTTATGATCATGCATGTTGCATGTTAGGGGTTGCGTTCGAACATGATTTAGAGTTGAGCAGATTTTAGGTCTATGTTCAACTGATGATATTTAGATGTTAGAAGCGTGTTTTGATATGAGTCTATTTTTCAAAAAGTCCAGCCTCGAATGATTTTGAGTTCTGAAAGTTGGTTAAATGTTGATTACAAGAAAAGTTGTTAAAACGGTGAATATGGGTCAGAATTAGGTCATGTTTAGGAGGGTAAAACCATAACTTAAATGTTGAATTAGGGTTAGAAAATCAACAGTGTTTAAGTTCAATATGTATATAAAGAAAACCTAGAAGGATAGTCTCTGATTGTGTGTCTAAGTATGGTAATTAGGGCCATACATTTTAGTGTGCAACCAGATCCGAATTGTGTTAATGAGATGATATCTCCATGATGGTAACGATTTTTAGGGTGTTTCTGGTGTCTAAACAGTAGCCCAAGGAATTTATTTTTCAAAAAGTCTGGCCTCAAGTCTTTTTAAGTTCAGGAAGCCATTCAAATACTGATTACACTAAAAGTTGTCAAAACAGTAAATACGGATCTAAATTAGGTCATGTTTGGGAGGGTAAAATCCTAACTTAAAAGTGGAATTAATGTTAGCCAATCAACAGTGGTTAAGTTCAATATGTATATAAAAAAAACCCTAGAATATTAGCCTCTGGTTGTGTGTCTAAGTATGGTAATGAAGGCTATACATTTTAGTGTGCAATCAGATCCGAATTGGGACAGTTTTAAAGTTGGATTTTATTTGGGATAGTTGCACATGTAATGGGAACTTGGAATCTCAAGGTAGTTAGTAAACTCATAAATGAACTTAGGTGATTTTTGGTATAATTTATGAAGGTCAGCAAGTAAGGTTTTTAAGTTAGTAAAGATACATTAAAATTCTGCATTTCTGAATAAATTATAGATAACTAGTGTAATGTGTTAATGAGGTGGTTAAGGTTGGGCATAGTGTCGGGGTGACCCATGATGGTTAATCACTTTCTTAGACATCCATCATATATGGGTTACATGGACTAGAGCATTTAGCTTGGTCGCGTGTAACCGTGTTTATTTATTTGTATAGTTGCGTGATAGGAATTGGAAGCTGCGTATTGAGCATTCAGGTGAGTTACATAGTCCCACTTTTTACATTGTTTTTAAACTTGGGATGGAAATGATGCAAGTGTTGAAATGAGTTTTAAATTGCTGTGATTATGTGTTAGTGTAAATGCATGGACTATTATGTGACTGATATGCGTTATGTGCTACATGTTATGTGATGTGATATTGATGTGTTGCCTAGTCAGGTGGATTACTTACGGGTAGCCATGGCCTGAGCTAGAGGAAAATAGATTTGGTTATGTGATGTGATATTGAGATGTTGCCTAGTCAGGAGGGTTACTTGCGGGTATCTCCGGCCTGAGCTAGAGGGAAAAAGGATTTGGATTGATCCAAGAGCAATTGAGGTCGTTCTGCTTGGTGTTTGATTAATTGGATTTGGATTGAATTGCATGTTAGCTTGTCTTGTTAGTTTTGCATAATTGTCTTGCGGGAAAGTATTGTTTTATATAAGAGTAATTCAGTTTAATGATTTTTTTGGTAAATGGATTGAATATGTGTGCTCTGAAAACCTATGTTTCTCAACAACATTGTGTCGACGTATAAGCATCTTTTTCATGGTATTCAGCAGGATGAGATTAAAGTTAGGAAAAGTAGCTAGATAGACCGTAGACAGCTGGCGAAGTTTAGTTATCTAGTGATTCGTTAAAATCACACACGTATTGATATAATATATAATATGATGGAAAATTACCAAACTACCCTTGAGGACAAAGGTATCAAGAAAAATATTCACAAATATATATATATTATAATACGTATATTAACCGGGAAGTATGATTCCCGGGTCGTTATTCCCCAACGATTTGTGAAATTGAGACCACGTTTGTTGTTCGGACAATGATTTGAATCGGAAACAAAGATTGATTTGATTATCTACTTCTACAAATTAAAAATAATTAAAATAAACAAATAAAAACAAATAACGGGAAATTAAACTTTAACTAAAAATGCAAAACGGGAACCCTAAACGGCAGTTAAAAACCCTAAATTTCCAAAATTAACCCTAAGATGAAATTTTCTCTTTGAATAGACTCTAATTGACTAAAAAGTAAGTTTAAAGAAAACTAGAACAAAAACAGAGTTGAAATGAGCTTAAAAACACGAAAAACGTGAACGGGAACGAATCCCGTTCTTTAAAAATCGAAATTTTACAAATTAAACCCTACGAAAGCAAAACTAATTTTCCTAGGAACTTTACGATAAAAGAAAATTTTCTAAAAAAATTTATATTTTTTTATTATTTTTCTATTTTTTTATGATTTTTTAAAGTTTTTAACAAAAATAAACGTTTAAAAATACTAACCTAATTATAAAAATTCTAAAAAAAAAACAAAAAATAGGTTGAACTAAATAGAACCTAGAAAAAATAAGCTTGATTACACAGCTTATCGAATAAGCTGTGTAATAAGCTTAAAACAACTTATAAGCAAAAAGGGAGCTCTCTCACGCAGCTGTATAAAAATTAAATGTTGGTAGATGGTTTAACGAAAAAGACACCAGGGGGCGTTGGAAGAGAGGTTGTGGGGTAGTGTGTTGTTATAAACAGGGTTGGGGTTTGAGGTTAGGGGTTGAGTCTGCTCACCCTTTTTCCGATTTCACCTTCCCTTTTTTTTGTAAACTTAGAAAAATAAAGTTTTAGAAAATCTGAAAATAAGCACTTTTAATAAAAGTAATTTTTTAAGAAAAGCCTTAAATAAGCTGTAAACTAGCTTAAAAGACAGGAAAATACAACTAAAACTAATCTTTTTGGTTTTTTCAAAATTTTAGAACTTTAAAAAAAAGTTGAAATAAGACTAAGGCTATAAGACAAGATAAGAGATACTAACCTAAAACAAACTCAATAAGCTAGGAATGAAAAGGATAAGAGAAAGTTATAAGAGGGAAAAGCTTATTTTAAGCTCTGCAGTACTAACTTAAAAGTTAAACTTAGTTCTGGCTAGCTTTTTACTTAAAGCTGCTAAACTCTAAAACTAAATAAGCTAAGGGCTTACCTATAATAAGCTGGATTTTACTTAATCCTAGTCTAATAATTACTTAAACTAGAAACAAAGAACAAAATAAGCAATCCATTAAGCTAAAAATCTAAATAAGCTCTTAATAAGAAACTTCAAACTAAACAGTCCCTGAAGGAACTTTGAACTTAAAATTAAGCATGCAAATGAGCTTTTTAAGAAGTAAAACTTGCTTATTCAGATAGCTTAACTCAAAGACTATATGAAAATGCTTTTTGAAAAGACTTTGGAAAACTATAGCTAATTGAAAAAGGCTTAACAATACAGACAGTTTACTCAGCTTTTGCTGAGTTTGTTTTTGGAAAATGAAAAGACAAAATGCTTATTTAAAAGCTAAAAACAGATGGGACAGGTAGCTAGATTTTAAAAATAAATCTAAACTAATGAAAATTATGACCTATAAAGTACTTATAATCTGAAAAAGCTAAAAGCTAAATGTATTTTAACCCACGAAAATGAAGCTAGAAATTTATACTTATGCATTTTTATCTATTGATTGTAGTTGACATTAAAATGACCAAAAACTTTAAAACTATAATACAGGTCCTTATGCTAAATATTAGCTCCTATTGAACACCTAACTAGAGGCATATAACCTCTGGTAACAATCAACAACTAAAACTATTATTACAATCTCTAAATGCTACTAAGACAGATAACAAACTCCATAATCAATTTACAAATAGAAAATAAGAAATCCTTAACTACCACCTACGTGTTCAAACTAATAAATCCTTCACTTATAAACCAAAGTTTGGAAGTTAAATTGAAATTAAAGGATCAAAAGCATCAAACAGTATTAACTTGTAGTTAATACTGCTTGTACCAAACACCCCCTTATTTCACTTAAAACCATCTTAAGCTTATAAATTGAATTCAATTGAACAAAGTTTGAATACTAGATTATAACTAACTTATATTCACCTTAATTAAAGCCTATTACAACAACAATTAAGGCCAGAATTTAACAGCTACTTATTATGTAATATTTTTTTAGCTTTATGAAAGATTGTAGATATAAATGAAGCAAACTATGATTAAAGCATATATTAATAAAATATCAGATAATCAAACTTATTCAAATAGCACTAAAAAGACAGAAATAATCACTATAAGCAAGAAAATAGCTAAAGTTAAGCTCTATTTAAGCTTAGAAAATAAGACAGAAAAAGGAAATAAGAAAACTTACCAAAGCTTAGCTAAACAAAGGCATAATCAAATGCTCTAAATGAGCTGTCTACAGCACTTTCTAACTTATCAATGATAAGTTAGTAAAAGTCTTATGAGCTCTTCCATGGTTAGATCCATCTTCCAAAAGCTCAAAATCCAATAAGCAAAGGTAATTAACTGATTTTATAGTTTAAGTAGATTAAATGCTTATTATGAGCTTAATTTGAGCTTAGAGACTCAAAGAGCTTAAGATGAGCTTGTGAAGAGCTTATGTAACATTAAAAGCTTATTAAACAAAGTTTTAAGTGAGTTTTAAGTAAGCAAATACGAAATTCTATTAATGAAAAAGTTGAATACAATTCTGAAAAGGAAATTACATTTAAGCAAACATTAAGCTAAAACATTTTAAATGAAAATTACAAAAGCTAATTTTAATAAGCTAATTTATATCTACTCCTAGATATTTCTTGTGAGTGAGTCCTTGCTTGTATTTATATTGCCTGGGAGAAGCTTCTAGGCCCCTGAGTCTGTTAGACGCTCTAATCAATCCCTCTCATTCATTCTTCTCAATCATTGGCTCTTTAATCTTGGCCCTTGGATGCATTAATGGAGCACACGGATTGCCAACAGTGGCAATCCGCTGTGTCAGGGTAATTGTGCCTTCTTCTACACATCATTTTAGTGCAACCACTTTGATGGTGTGTATCTCCTTTGCCCGCGTGTCATACCTTTTGGGGAATGGCCAATGAGAGCTTAATGTGACGTTTTAACTCTGCCAATGGTGTCCTGTATCACTTGATTTCATGGCCACATCCTCAATTTGATTTTTCCTTTTGTTTTGAGCTCGAGGTAAAACGGGGAAGATGGTGAACAGTGGTAACAAAATTTCCCGCATAATTTTCTTTTATAAAAGGGGTGGGAGTTTGAATTCTCTTTAACCCGGGGTTTGACTTTGGGCTTATAAAGGGTTTTGGGCCGGGGCTTGGTTATAAAAAGGTAACGGGTGTTAACTCTTATAATAAAAAGAGTTAACACCGTTAGGGTTTAGGGGACTATTTTTGCAATTTGGTTTAACTTTGAGGGACTGATTTGGTATTTTTGGGTTTTGTCTTTTTGTGGTTGACCACTGTTGACCATGAGTTGACTTTTGTTGACCTTTGATAGCATTCTCCCGGCTTTTGCACACTCAATTCCGTTCCCGTGTCCGTGATTGTCCGGTTTTGACCGTTTTCTTGAGATTTTTGCAATATCCGTACCTACACAATCACAAAGACAAAACAAGCAATATACAAGCATTTTAAGCACAATTTTGTCTTTTTAGGGCCAATTTTGATATAAAATGGATATGTGTTTTCACACATATCAAAATTCCCCAAACTAAGCGATTGCGATGTCTCACGCAATTATTATATGCTCTATAACCAAATACCTCAAAACTTCCCCTTTCTAAATCTTTGAAAAGTAGCAAAGATTTTTGTGGAGAGAGTTTAGAAATCACAAGTTATAAAACACCCCATTTTCCCATTTTTATAAAACTTTTTTATTATTATTTTTTAATTAACTTAGGATATTTTGACTTTCATTATTTTCATAACCATTAGGGATCCTAGAACAAGATGCATTTCGATCCGAGAATGATCCAAAAAGGATAAATTCATCGTCCCCGACTTTTCACTTTCTCCAAACCAAGCTTAAAACGAAATCACAGCTAAATATCAGTTAAAATGCTAACACTACTCATATTTGCAACTTGTGAACTTTTCACTCCCGACATTTATTATATCTTAAGTGAATGTGCTATTTTGAATTTTAACCATGGATCAACGTTTTGTAAAATACTATGCTTTATGTTCCACCCAAGAATAATGAGTTTGAAGGCGAGATCATCCCATGTAGCGACTTGCGTCTCGGCACATCCCAACCTTGCGGCTAAGTGACCAGGCTTTTGACACCCCACAGAGACTAGTATCGGGATTCACGGACCTTAGGTTTCAAAAACTCTTAGGTTTCTTGAATATTCATAGCTTATAAAATATAATAGTCAAAGTTCAAAAGCATATTTGAATTTAACAAAAAAGAAATTTATTTATTAATTTAAACTTAATATTAAACATTTATGCAATTATAACCATCGACCTTTAAGAAGGCTGCAACATCGGTTGTGAGCCAGCAAGTTGCAGCAAACTTTTATCAGTCTCGGATTTTTATTCTTACTATGGGCTTTTTTAGAAGACTACCACATCGGTTGTGAGCCGACAAGAGGTAGTAAACTTTTATTAGCCCATAACTTTTATTATTATAATTTTTTTATTTTTTATCATTTTTTCATTCATCATAATTTTTTTTATATATATATAGAGAGACTTCTTTTTGAAAAATTCAAGTATAAGTTTGAACCTAGACTAAAATTTTTGCTATATATTACATAAAAAATTGTTGATTTAAGTTTAATTTCCAAAAACAGCACGTATATTAATCCGGTTAAGAGCTTATGGGAGAAAAAGCAACAAGTTACATACATGAGCTCTTAAGATTTCCAACTAATCCTTGTTTAGCATCCTACTCATACTTAACTCTATCATTTTTTGTTCTTCGCGAATATCGCGAACGCTTAGCCTAAAAGTTAAGGAACAAGCTAGAGCTCAACACGCTCGATCGAGTCAAAATTTACTCTTACTCTACCCAGCAGGAAAGTCAAAATTGTGACAAAAGTACTTATTTTATTTTTGAAAATTTTTAAATTAAAATTTTTGTGGGGAAAACGAGGTACGTGAGAAACAAGGTTAAAAGTAGGTAAGATCATATCGAAGATATACTACCCCATACTAAAATTAAACATTGTCCTCAATGTTTCCTAGCCTAAGACTTAAAAACCCCATACTAGAACTCAAAAAGGCGAATGCATAACCCAAGCCTGAAGAAAGTATCACAAAATTCTCTAACCGTTTATTAAGTGTGCTAAAAGATAAATGTTAGTCTATAAAAATCTTTAGGATATCGGATTTCCCCAAACTAATGGCAAGCAAAGGCTAGGAAGATCGAGTGGACCGGGACAAAACACAGAACACGAGAGTCTTTAGAAAATTTGGGTCAATCCTGCAAACAATCACAAGTACAAACACAACAGGAATCGAAAAAATACAAGCCTCCTCACATCACAAATAAGAAAATAGAAAATGGATAAGCATGGGGTACCTCCCACGAAGTGCTTTGTTTTTGGTAACTGAGTCACATAGCTTGACTCGATCCCCGAATTCATTCGTCCTTGGAGAGAGTAATCAGAAAAGAAAATCTCAAACAGGCTTTCATTAATGTTTGGATAAACATTAAAGCACATGAAAGTTCCATCCTGATGAGATGCCACCGGCTCTAAGTGGAGATGCCAGGGTCAAAAATGGTGTCCTCATTTTTAGTAGAGGAAAGTAAGGGAGAAACCTCAGGATAAGTGAGATATGGAAGAAAAATCCAAGTGACAAATGTGAAGGAATTGTCAACTTCAACATTAATCTCACTTCCCCATGGGTCAAAACATTCATCTTCATTAAGCTCATCAACATTGTTGATCACTGGTGCATCGGGCTCAATATTGAAGGTTAAACGTTCATGAGTGGAATCATCGTTAAGCAAGTTGTCAAGAATGTCCTCTTCCGAGTCAAAATCACTTTCAATACCTGGTGGTATCGAAACATCTGGTCTGGAAAATATATCGATCTCTTCCCTATTGGAGTCACTATTCTCAACGAGGGTAGTAGATGTAGGAAGAGACTCAATGATTGTATGAGAATTTTCCAGCGACTGGGAAGATGAATTACTGCATAGCAACGACATTCGATTGATATAATCCTCATGCTCTCTAACAATTCCTAGAGGAATCGTGATAAGTTCACCGGTGAACTCATGGTGGAGAGGATCACTCTTGGGAGAAAAAGTTATCAAAGGTTCATTCTCTGGTTCATTCCTAAGTTGTTGTGGTTCATGATCGAAAAACACTTCGGGATAAAGATTATGGGTAGTATCATCACTAAGCAAACTCTCAAGATAGGTTACGTCTCCTTCCGAGTCATAATATCCTTCAATATACGTAGGAACTTCAAGAGCGAGAAAAGCATTGATTTCATCATTATCGCCTCCTGGATCGAAACACTCAGCCTCATTAATTGGAGCATCGTACAAAATTCGTTTCCAATCATTCGTTTTACATTCAAAATCATAATTCTCTTTGAAAGGTGGATCATTGATAAATCCCTCGAGAATAAAAGCAACGCTTTTCAAAGGAGTAGACAGATCATGATGGAGTAGAATCTTAATGTCGTCTTCTAGAGTAAGACACTCATCTTTATTAGAATCAGAAAGAGGTGTGACTAGGAAAGTCGACTCATTAAGGTTGGAATCATAAGAATCTTTGCACTCGATATCCTCTAACACTTCATCAAAAAGAGGGTTTATGTCACTAGAGTTAAAATTGACATCAAATTCGAAAAGAGGGTTAGAGAAAGTCATGAAATCATCACGTGGAATGTTGAAGAATTGAAATCATCACACGAAGGTAAAACATTCTTACTATCACTCCTGGATGTTTCCTCAGATTCTCTTGGGATTTGGGCATTTCCTCAGGACAAAGTACTAAGGTCGTCGTCCCCTATTATGGAGAGATCCTTAGGGTTCCAATGACGGGAGAAGTGGAATGTGATTGCAAAAACTGAAGAACTTGGAGGTGTTTTGTTCTTTTGGAATGGACACATGCTCTCTTACAAATAACTTTAAAATTCTTCAAACAAGGTGTGATACGAGTTTGGCGTTTAACTGTCGGCTCTGCGAGATTCTTCACTTCTTGCTTTTCTTTTTCATTTTGCAGCTTCCTGATGGAGTTAAGCCAAATAGAGCAGGTTTGGTCGGTAAAATTTTATAAACTATCCTTTTGCATGCGTCATTTACCATTTTAATTGTACTCGTTTACATGCTTTGAGGATGTTTTGACGTCCCTTTGACAATGAAAAAGTTATTTTGTTCATTTCCGTCCCTTAATAACAAGCTTTCCTTCGTATAAATCGATATAAAAGCCAACTGGTTCCTCAAAAAGGATTTCCCAAGTATAAGATGGTACTCGGGACCCCCGAGGCTTCGAAATCGACATCAACAAAGTCTGGTATGAAATGGAAATTCTCAACTTGTGACAAAAATATCTTCAGCGAGTCCATATATAGGATGGAGTAAATTGATCGGTCGCTAACTCTAAAGTCAATCTGAGTTGGTGTAAGATCAGGCAGAGTAATCTTTTTCAAATAGAAAAGGCATTATAGATTTGATGCTCGCGCCAAGATCGGCCAAGGCATGACATACATCCTATTCCTGGGAATTTATGGAATAAAAACTTTGCAGGGAATCTCAAGCTTTTTGAGAAGCTTTTTTTGAGGCATCAGCAGCTCGAGCTGCAATTCTCGTTCAACCAGTATCGCGCTGCACGCTACACGCGATCTAGCTCTATTTCCTTATTCATGAGAAAACTCTTAATGTAGGAGCAAATCTTGCATCAAAAGTCAAAGCATCCACGAACTAATGTCGAATCGCCAAATCTTGAAAGCTTTGGAGATCTTCTCCATTTGATTCGAAGCTTTGTCACGGGACTTTTGATCATCACGTCGTGAAGGATATGGAATATTTGGCTTAGGTAAACTCTTCGGAATATCGGATTCCAGAATGGGAGTGATTTTAGGCAAAGTCTTCGGAACATCGGGTTCCGGAATAGGACTGGGAATAACCGAAGGTGGGATTTGAGCGGTACTTACTTGGAAATTTGTTTGCTCTTTATACGTTGTCTCCTCGGTTTCTCGTTTCCATACCTTTTTTTGGAGAAGGATTAGTAGAACTCGAGGGTCCCTGTAAGCTAGCAACACTTCGAGTAGTGAATTCACTTTCATCTACCCTTAGGGTTTTGGGAATGTGTTATCGAGGGAAGAGTACCCGAAGTTGAGGCTTGATTTTGAAAGAAACTTCCTAAAATACTCCGCATGTCATTATTCAAATTTTTCCTAAGATTTTCCTCTTGTTTAGTTAACGTGCTTCTTATTTCATTGATTTGACCTTGCATATTTCTCACAATTGACTCATTAGTTTTCATATAACTCGTAATTTCGGATGGAATCTTTTTGAAATGATTTATTTATGAGCGTGAAAAGGTTGGTTTTGAATTCCTTGATTTTGAAAATACGGCACATGATTAACTTGATTTTTGAAAACCTTGATTTTGATGAATAAATTGTTTACCTCCGATTTCGAAATTGTTCTTGATTTTGATAAATTTCTATTTTGACCATTTGTTATGCACCGGAGCAAACTGGTGGTGCCATTTGATTACTAACACGGTTTGGAGGGGTTAATTGATTGTAAGTACCCATAGTTCGCACAAACACTAGACTCTGATTGTTATCGGTTGCCAGACAATAATACCACGAATGGGCTCCAACACAAAGTAACACAAGATTCATCAACCGCCTTAACGGAGCAGGAGGTTATTATCAGAGTAGTGACAACTTTATTAGAAAAACAATCTCGGACTAAAGGTCGACGTAGAGGAGTTGTATCCGTAACTTATCAATTCTCTCATCCGTTTTACTAGAAGTAGCATTCATCCTAGAAGCATTTGATCTATTTCGTGAATAACGAACTTTTGATTTATTCTCAATTATGTTTAAAGCCTCTCTAGTTGTTTTACTCAAAAGATTTCCACCTGTCGCGACATTTAAGGAGTCTTGTTCATTCTCGTTTAAACCGTTATAAAAGGTTTACTTGAGTTAACTCCGTAAATCTTTCTGATGGGGTTCATTGCTCTAAGCAACTCCTTAAATCGATTCCCATGTTCACTAAAAAGTCTCCTCGAATTTTTGTGTAAAACGAAGATATTTCAATTCTTTAAGGTAAGTAGGTTTTCGAAGGAGGGAAAATTTGGTAACGAACTTGGAACGAGATCCTCCCTAGTTCAGATTGAATTGGGTGGTTCTTTCTCGTACCAAGTTTAGCGGCTCCCTCGAGCGAATATGGAACATCATAAGCTTAATCACGATCATTAGGCACATTCCTAAATCGTTAAAGTTGAGGTTAATTCTCTTGAAACTATTATTGATGAGCATGATGATTTCATTCTCAGAACCGTTAAATGGCGTTAGCTTGAACAACTGATAGCAAATTTGTCTTTATCTCAAAATGATCGCATGATTTCGTGCGTGTTAAAACAATAGCTTCTCCGTACCCTTCCGTGGGGGCACGGAGTAGCTCTTCCATGATACGTTCAGCCATTGGTGCAACAATAGTTTGAATCTCGAGTTCAACTATGTTAGCAACTTGTTTTCTCCGACGTCTTGGAATTATGACGTTTGAATTGTTAGGATAATTGGAACGTCTAGTGCGCATGCACTATTTAAGAAATAGAAATAATAATAAGAAAAAATATTTTTGGTTTTTTCAAAAGTTTATTCACAATCTAATTTTAATGGACAACGAGAAAGACAACTTGAACCAAATACTCAAATTTACTTCACGGTAACTCTTAAAATTTTTACTTTTTAAGGTGAGTCATTCCTCGTAAGTGACACAAATGGTAAGTTTTTAATCTTTGATTCGAGTTGGGAACTTATTATGGATAATACCTCAATTGAAGGTATTATTTGTTGGTGTTCTTTTACCAACTTTGTAAATTTTTATATTCACAAATTGAAGTGCAATATTTTTTGTCTTTTTGTTTTTTATTTTTTTTTTTTTTTTTTTTTTTTTTTTTTTTTTTTTTTTTTTTTTTTTTTTTTTTTTTTCATCTTTCTACTTATATTAAGAAGAGAAAAGAAAAATATTTTTTTTACTTTTCTTTTTAATTTTTTATATTTTTGATTTTCTTAAAAACGTAACTTTCGAAGATGAAAAGTTCTCCAAATCACGATCAACAAACTTCAAACGAAAGAATCTTAATCACAAATCCCCGGCCAAGGCATTTTTCCTGCGCCAAAATTGATTCGTTAAAATCACCACGTTTGATATAAAAATAAATTTGAGGGAAATTTACCAAACTACCCTTTGAAGGACAAAAGGTAGCAAGAAAAATCTTCACAAAGTATATATTATATTATATTATAATACGTTTATTAACCGGGAGTATGATTCCCGAGTGTTATTCCCAACGATTTGTGAAATTGAGACATGTTTGTTGTTCGGACAATGATTTGAATTGGAAACAAAGATTGATTGATTATCTACTTTACCAAATTAAATAATTTAAATAAACAAATGAAAAACAAAATAACGGGAAATTAAACTTTAACTAAAAATGCAAAACGGAACCTCTAAACAGGGCACGTTAAAATACCTATAAATTTCCAAATTAAACCCCTAAGTTGACAATTTTTCTATTTTAATAGACTCTAATTGACTAAAAAGTAAGTTTAAAGAAAACTAGAACAAAAACGGAGTTGAAATGAGCTTAAAAACACGAAAAACGTGAACGGGAACGAATCCCGTTCTTTAAAAATCGAAATTTTGCAAATTAAACCCTATGAAAGCAAAACTAATTTTCCTAGGAACTTTACGATAAAAGAAATTTTTCTAAAAAAGATTTATATTTTTTTGATTATTTTTCTATTTTTTATGATTTTTTAAAGTTTTTAAGAAAAATAAATGTTTAAAAGTACTAACATATTTATAAAAATTCTAAAAAAATACAGAAAATAGCTTGAACTAAATAGAACCTAGAAAAAAATAAGCTTGATTACAACAGTTTTCGAATAAGATCTTTCCATTTTAGCTCTGTGTAATAAGCTAGTAAAAAACAAATTATAAGCAAAAAAAGGGAGAAAACTTGTATAAAAAATAAATGTTGCTAAATGTTTAACGAAAAAGATACCCAGGCGCATTGGAAGAGAGGTGTGGTGTGTGTTGTTATAAAAGGGTTGAGGGTGTTGAGGTCGGGGGTTCGAGTCTTGCTCACCCTCGATTTCCACCTTCCCTTTTTTTGAAAACTTATAAAAACAAAGTTTTAGAAAATCTGAAAATAAGCGCTTTTAATAAAAGAATGTTTTTATGAAAAGCCCTAAATAAGCTGTAAACTAGCTTAAAAGACAGGAAAATACAACTAAAAATAATCTTTTTGGTTTTTTCAAAATTTTAGAACTTTAAAAAGTAGAAATAAGCTAACTGGAAGGACAAGGATAAGCTACTACTAACCTAAAACAAACCTATTAAGCAGGAATGAAAAAGAAAAGAGCAAAATAATAAGAGGGAAAAGCTTAAATAAGCTCAGCAGTATCTAGTGTAATTGGTGGGATATTAAGCATAGAAGCAAGAAATATGGATACAAAACTTTTATCGGCTTCTGAATCAAATAAGACTCTAGCTAGATGTTGGTTTATAAAGAACGTACCCGTGACTACGTTCGGGTCTTGGTGAGCGTTCTTGTCTCTCAGCAAGTATGCTTTTCCGTGGGCATTGTTGTTTGCTCTTGAGCACTGACTTTTGTAGTGCCCTTTCTCTCCTTAGGCATGACAAGTTACAAATATTGGTTGTAGGTTGCTTCTAGTGGCTGGCCCTTTGTTTCTGCAGTTCTTGGTCAGTTGACCTACCTTGTTGCAAGTTTGACACTTGACAGTGCAAGGTCTTATGTGATGCAGGATGCATTTCTTACACAGGGGAATGCTTCCAGTATACCTACTGTTTTCAGTTGGGGTAACAGCATAAGCCCTGACAGTTTCTTGCCTTCTATTCTGTTGTTGTTGGTGATCATTGTTGTGGTTGCTATTGTTGTTACGGTTATTCTGGTAGTTGTTGTTGTTAGTGAAGGTTCTTCTATCATCAAATTTTTGTTTGTTATCATTGGTTCCTTGCACAGAATTGTGCTTTATTACCTGATCCATTAACCTTTGGGTTATGGTAATGGCTTCCTCCAAAGTTTGAGGCTTTGAAGCGGTAACGTTTCCTTCAATACTTCTAGGTAATCCCCCGATGAAAAATTCCATGAGTTTCTCAGAATTTGGCACCATAGTTGGGCATAAAACTACCAAATCCTGGAATCTTCTTACGTAAGTCTTGAGATCATTTCCTTTTACAGTCAGATTGTAAAATTCATCTTCCATTTCCTTGACCTCGATTCGGGGACAATTTAACATTGTATGGATTCTTGTGCTTCCAGAGCTGTAGAAACACTATCTAGGATTCTAACAAAAGATGTTATTATTTATGCCACACATCCAGGATTCTAACAAAAGATGTAAATGATAAGGATCTAGTCTAGTAGTCTGGTGGTCCTCCCTTGTGGTTCTTGAGCTCATGGATCATGTACAGAAGACTCTTCATATCTGATCGGTGGCGAACCTGGATATGCTCGATGAGCATCTCTAGAGTAGAAATTCTGACGCAAGCAAGAACAATCTCGTCATCATGCCCTATTTGTTCTCTCTAAAATCCAGAAATCTAGGTATGGGCTTCTTGAAGTTCTGTTTCTAGTTGGTCAAAATCTCGATGTTTGATTACTCGACCATTACCAAGACCTTATATCTTATCTTCTATGTACTCAAAGTGCTCAAGTGGGAGCTCATCTAAGTGATTCAAAATAGTCTCGATCTGTTCCTCATGACGCTCCAGATGCGTCTTATGAGAACTCTCTCTAATCTCAAATACTTGAGGTAGGGCAGAAGAATCAGTAGAGAAGGGTGATAGTAAACGGGCTCATTTCTGAGGTGGCAAAATCTCCTCGGGAAGAAAGAAATCTTAGGGATCAAGTGGTGGTGATGGTGGTAACACTAGAGATGGAGGCAAAACAGTTGGTGGAGCAATAGGAGCTCGTGATGGTGGAATAGGTAATTCATTACTAGTAGTATTATATGCTTACATGACCTTCATATATGGATCATCGTGGAAAGGTGAGATGGCTAGCGAGGCCAAAAGATCCTTAGATAAATCCTTTGAAGGATCAAAAGAAGTGTTTCTCGGTGAGGCTGGGGAATAGTCTGGTGAAGCCGGGATATAGTCAGGAGTATTCGTAGAGGAAAAAGCATCCTCAACATCGAAATCAGATAGGACGATAATAGGGTGGGTGGAGGTAGACATAATTCTGCAACAACCCAGTGGAAAATAACATAAGTTATTTATATAATAGTTATGTATCTTTACATACTATTCAGGAAATATAGTGACACAAAGGACTTTCTTGGATGGAAAATAGTTATAGTTTAGGTTTTAACCTTGTTCTCTATAACCTTGGCTCTTGATACCAATCTGTAACACCCCCTTATTTGACATATAGCAGCGGAAGCTAAAATTGGGGTATTACTTCATGAATCAACAGTCATAATCATAGAAAACGACTCAAAAGAGACGTTTTGGAAAATTTAGTTATCATTCAATAATATATCAGAGTTTTACAAAAGAGGTCCCAAAGTACATTGAAAACATAAAGTTTGAATGATAACAAGTTTGGACGTCCTCAAGTCCAATGCCACTCCGTGCCATAGGTTGCTCAATTACCTGAGATAAACATGCTAAAAAGGTCAACACAAAGGTTGAGTGAAATTCATAGGTTTGTAATGAAATGGTTGAATACAAGTCATCATAAGTGGTAATAATTGCACAATTACAATTATCATGGAAAATAGTATTATTTCCATAAGCTCATGACACCAACACGTTAACATGGAAATCAACTCAATGACATTATTGAGGAATAAATGTCCTCTTGGAAAGGAAACTTGCCAAAGTTACCCATTAATTCTCAATATCAAGTGCGTTTGAATACCTCATGTACAAGTAACACTAAACGGAATTCTTCTCAATCCCGATAGATCTATCCATAATAATCGCGTACCACAGTAAAATTACGCAAGTGATTAATGGTTTCAAGATATAAATATATGGTAGTTGGAGGTAAACTTAGGCAAAAATATATAAAGATAGCGATACAAAGTTGGAAAAATACTTGTTATTCAGGTTTAAGTAGCATGATCCCCTCTACACGGGGTTTGGAAAAACATAAAAATGGTGGGTACTATAAACTCACGCTATAAACATGGAAATCTGATTGATGGGAGAGGTTTTAAAAAAAAAAAAAGTTTAAAAAGAAACATATACTTTACCCAAAACAATTAGCAAGGAAACGGCTTCGTCCGCAACATGCGAGGTACGTATAGTAACAGATCTCTTAGTTTGACCTTTGTATAATATTTCAAAACTTTATTTTCATAACACGTTTAACGGTAAATATTAACTTGTGTTTACTTAATTTGTGAACACATCGTAATCACTTGTTCGGAACCGCTATCCATAATCAAGAGGTCATGTAGTTAAAACGTTCATGAGGAGCTAGGAACACCTTTTAACATCTCGTCTAAAATCCCACAAAATTGTCAAACACGTTTCTACCCTAAATGAAAAACAGCCCCTCACTGAATCCACCTAGCTACAACCGTGATAACGTTAAGTCTTTAAAATGGATAATTATTTTATCCTTTTTAAGTTTTTTCAAAAGCTAGTGCGGATGCTATAAAATCTTAATTGATTAACATATATAACAATCATTATTTTTATATGTTACGATCCGATGAAATGAAACATAATCTGGGTCGGGCTTTTAATAAAAGCGAGGTCTTATTAACGTTTAACATATATTTTTATTATTAAATCTATTATAAAATTTATAATTATACCCTTAAGAATTATGAAAGTTGACAATATATCCTTGTATATATATTTTTCAATTCAAAAAAACCCTTTATATATGTACTTAAAACATTTTAAAACCCGAACTTTCCCAAATATGGCAACAACAGGCCCTTGTGTTTTAAAGTTAAGAGTAATTACATTTTTGGGGCCCTAAAGTTATATAATTTTAAAATTTACAATATATGCCCTCCATGCATAATTCGATTTGCATTATTAGTCCAAAATCGTTATACTTGGAATTTTTTTGATCTCGAAATCAATTTACAGGTTATAGCTTATTACTATAAGCTAAAATAAGTTTCTTTTTACAAGCTTATAGCCTATAAATGAGCTTATAGACTCGATAACCAAAATGGGTGCGTTTGGTTTTAGAAATTGTAACCCGATTGGTTAAGTCTTTTAGGGTTTGATTCAATGCTTATAAAAATGATAAAGGAGCTTATAGGAATAGCTTATTAGGTCAGGTTATAGCTTTTAGCTTATTAGGGTTTTCGAAAATATCTTTTAGGGTTTAAAGAGGTGCGTTTGGTTTAAAAAAACCAAACGTGTAGGCTTAGGATTTAGGGGCTTATTCCTTGGGATTATAAAAAGTGCATAAGAACTTAATAAGATAAGAACTAGCTTAAGCAAGCTTATTAGGGTTTCAAAATGGGGTCGTTTAGGGGCGTCGATTGGGTTTTAAATTTTTCCAAAGAGTATTAACTTGATCAAAATGATATAACATGGTTTATACACTGAATCTAAAACAATAAAGCTTATAGAACAAGTAAAAATGCTTAACTACCCCACGGAAAAGGGTCGAAGATTAAATTGTCGAAAATGTATAACAACACCGTAATTTTCATCAATGAAATTATCCATCTATAAATTAGATGCACTGTAATTCCATCTATTATATATACCACATTTTACCAGGGAAATATTTTTGCTTGATCCATTAATGCAACGTAACTTGCATCTCGAAAGTAAACGAGCTAACCGGCCAACCTTCCCCAATGTCATCATATATATGTTTATATCATGTAAACATCCTAATATGTCAAGTCTATATCTTAATATCATTTTACCAAGTACATTACCCATTTAACATAACATTTACAACATTTTATCAAAACGGGCTTTAAACGTTAAACGTTTATATCAAAACCCTAATTATATGTAATGTATACATATAAACTGAATGTGCAAGTATTCAAAGCATGTGTACAAGTATACAATGCACAAAATTTGAATTATATTTTCCCTTCAAGTCAATGTACAACACATTAAAGCTCAAAGTATAAGTCAATAATGCAAGAAAGTCAAACTAGGTCATTTTACCTCCTAAATCACTTTAGTTTCTTACCACCACTCTAACACAAGGTACAAACACTTAATGCATGACTCCTAAACCCTAAACCTAAACCCTAAGTCATTCTAAAACCCTAATCTAAAACCCTAAACCCTAAACGAAACCCTAAAACCCTAATTTTACTTTAAACCTAAAACTAAACCCTAAACCTTAAAACTAAGCCCTAAACCTTAATCCTAAACCCTAAACCTTAATCCTAACAATAATAATAAACCCTAAACTATCTTAAACCCTAACCTTAACTTGAATTTAAAACCAAAAACCCTAAACTGAACCAAGAACCAACCTGACACCCCCCTTTACTTCATTTTGACCTATTTTCAACTCAATCTAGCACCCTAACACCTAAAGTACCTCTATGAAATCACCACCACATCACCAAGCAGCCTAGCAACCACCTCCATCACCTCCCTTGGCCACCAAGTTGCATGATCACCTCCTTGTCACTCCTATGTAGCCGAACCCCCTCCAACACCCCCACCTTGTTTAGCTACCCTTATAGCCCTCAATACTCATCACCTAGCACCACTCTATAGCCCTTGACCCTTAGCCACCAATAAAACTTGGGCACAAAGGGTTTCAAGCCCTATATAAAGCCGAAACATGCACACCCATTCAAACACACCTCAAATCTTCATTACAAACATAAATGGAGTTCTAGCTCAGCCAAGGAAGAAGTATAAGGTCCCTAATATCATAATAGAAGCCAAGAATCAAAAGAAAGGAACCCTTGAAGTCGTTACTAGGCGTACGAACCTGAAACCCGATTTCGACCCATTTTAGCTCAAGTAAGCTTAAAATCTTGTTCAATAAGCTTATAATCTGTATTAAAATGTTCATAATACTCTTAAGATCATATATGAACTCTTGTTAAAGCCTTAAATCCTCAAACCCATGCGTTTTTTATTAAAACCCTAAAAACAACCCGTTTTGATTTTCTAGCTAACGAATCCTTTTTCTAAACTTTTGTTACGTTAAAACATCTTATTTTTGCTTATTCTAATAAGCTATAACCTGCAAATATTATTTGGAATTCTAAAATAAGCTTGCATAGCTTTTTGGAATTGATTTGTAAATTATTTCCATGCAAGGGGTATATATCGTAACTTTCTGAAATTTATAACTAGAGGTGCTGAAAATGTCATTTTTCTAAAGTTATAACTATAAGATCCTTACCTTGCCCAAGTTTTAAAGTTAAAGGATTAAATTATATATACTTTATATATAAATGACTAAATTTGTAAAAGTTTATAAACCAGGGTATATATTGCAATTTTTGCAACTTAAAAATATAAAATATAATATTTTTATATAAATTATAAAAATATATATTAATATTATAAAACTCAATTTTATTAAAACCCAATACATTTATCGCTATAATCAACCAACAACGAGATCGACGCATTAATAAATAGTTAAACGTTATATAATTAACGTAACTTATCATCGACTAGCTTTTGAAGAAACTTAAAATCTTATCGTATCACGTTACTAGGGATTTCATGTGAGGGGTTTCCATTTGGGTATTTGTTTTGACGAGTTTGCTGGTATACGATTTATATGCCCTGGCTCCTCAAACTATACTACAAGGGCTCTATAATATGAGATAGACCGAACAGTGATACTAATACTATCCATAAATTAATAAATCAAAAGTAATACGTTTAACTTTATGAAGTTTTTGATAACATACCGATCACACTAAGGACTTGACATATTACCACGAGCCAGGTTGCGTGACGTAGTCTGTTAACTTTTAATTGATATACTTTTGCCATCAATCAGATTTTCCCTGTTAAGGTAAGTTCATAGCCTCGCATTTAACTCTTTTAAATGTTTCATAAATCCGCGAGGGGGATACATGCTATAAACCATGAATACAAGTTTTTTCTAAATGTATGCTATCCTGATATATTATTGCATTGTGTCTAAGCCCCTTATGCCAAAGAACCCCCACCATCATGTACCATTAATCACATTTGCGAGTGAAACGCGAAATATTGTTGATAGGCCTATCGGGGTTGACCGTAATCCCATTTGTGTTAGCCGATAGGTAACACAAACGCACAATATTTGAAACTTAAAAGATATATGTCAATCACCTACTCGGTCCATTATCTTATATTATATATAAATATATATTATATATATATATATATATATATATAAATATAAATATAGTATATAAATATATATATAATTATATATAGTATATAGAATAAAACTATATATATATATATATATATATGGAAGGGTTATTGTGGTGTAGTACCTTAAAGTTGTTAAAATAAAAATGATTTAACCTTGAGAATCCTATTAATAGACATAGAATGATTTAATAAATATAATACATGACATTAAATCTTATACATAAAAATTGATGTACAACCACTAAAAAATGTGTTACATAACTATTTATAGCTGATACATCTGATACATAGTTTTGCTTCACAAAAGACTATTAATAAAAATAAACATTTTATTCTCAAATTCAGTGATACACTCTTATAAGTTACATCCGAGTTAACAAACAATTGTTAAACCATGATAAACAACTGATACACAAGGAACCGGTAATATTAAAAACCTCGAACCAACTGCTCGTACACGAACCAAAACCTCCAACAACTCGTACACGAACCAACAACTCGTACACGGACCAACAACTAATTAATAAATGTGACATTTGTCCAATTTACATTACTTCTCACTTTAACAACTTTAAGCACCTACACCATTTTAACTAAATTTTATATATATATATATGTATATATATATATGTATATGTATATATATATGTATATGTATATGTATATATATATGTATATGTATATATATATATATATATATATATCATTATTGATATATGCACAAGTCAGTTTGAGTGCCATGAGCTTAGATGCAATAATACTATTTTCTATAATAATTGTACTTATTGCAATTGTTACACTTATGTGTGTATAACAACGTAACCCACTATTGAACTTGTATTCAAACTATTTAACATAAACCTATGAATTTCACTCAACTTTTGTGTTGACTTTTTAGCATGTTTATCTCAGGTAACTGAGCACCTTATGGCACGGAGTGGCACGGAATTGAAGATGGCTAAACTGTTATCATTCAAACTTTATGTTTTCATGTAGATTTTGGGACCTCTGTTTGTAAAAACTCTGATGAAATAATGAATATACTTATCCTTTTAAAAAAACGCTCGTTTGAAGTCGTTTTTTTATGATTAATAACTGTTGTACTATATGAATAATACCCCAGATTAGCTTCCGCTGCTATATTATAAAAAATGGGGGTGTTACAGATTGGGGGGTGTTATAGATTGGTATCAGAGCCACGGTTATAGAGAACAAGGTTGAAACCTTAACTATAACTACTTTTCTTTTTCCATCCAAGAAAGTCCTCCGTGCCACTACATTTCCGGAATAGTATGTAAAGATACATAACTATTATACTATTATATAAATAACTTATGTTATTTACTACTGGGTTGTTAACAGAATGATGTCTTCTCCCAACCATCCTACTTCCGAGATTGAGGATGCTTTTTCCTCTAACTTTCCCGACTTTTATTCTGGCTTCTCCGGACTATGTCCCAGCTTCACCGGGAAAAACTTATTCTAGCTCTTCTAACTCATTTGGCGTAGTTCCAATAGCTTCACCAACTCTTTCGCTTTTTCATGATGACCCCTACATGAAGGTATTGCAAGCATTTTATGCTAAAGAATCACCTATTCCACCACCAACTATTGTGCCTCCATCTTTAATGTTTTATCCTCAAGAATTCTTTCTTCTTGAGGGATTATTGTCACCTAAGAAACATAATCAATCATCCTCCTTCACTTCTGCCCTACCTCAAGTATTTGAGATGGGAGAAAGCTCTCGTAAGACAAGTTTGGAACGTCACGAGGAGCAAATTGAGGAAATTTTGAATCACCTGGACAAACTCTCTCTCGATTGCATTGAGCACACAGAAGACAAAATAGAAGGTCTCGGAAATGGCCGGGTGATTATACAACAAGATTTCGACAATCTGGAAGCTGAACTCCAACAAGCTCGTGCTCAAATTACTAAACTTCAAAAGAAGCAAAAGGGAAATAACCACAAGATTTCTCTGGCTCGCTTTAGGATTACTGATCTAGAACAAATCATCAAAGAAATCCAAGTCTGGCACCAAGCAGACAAGGAGAGTCTTCTGAATGCAATCTATGAACTCAAGAACAATTAGGAAGGACATCTAACTATTAGATTAGATCCTAGTTATAGCTTATGTTAGACCTAGCCACATGATGTGTGGTATAAATAAAAACACTTACCAAATCTTGACTATGTACAGTACAAAGGCAAGTTGTTCATGATATAATACAATGGCAATCCCATTATATACCTTGTTGTTTCATAATACCGACTTATCTCTCTTGCATCATCACCTCCGTCATCATCATTATGAATCATACCCTGACTTCTAAATAAATCATAGATACTTATTTGATATGAATTATCTATGATTTCGATATCACTATTGTGACAATGTTTATTTTTGAACTTTAATCATTTTAAGACTTGTGATATCATTCTTATTACGTGTTGGATTATGTTGATAGAATGCCTCCCAAAAGGACGTCAACATCTGAAGCACCAGCCATGACTCAGGCTGTCATCAAGAAACTAGTTGCTGACAGTGTTACCGCAGCTCTGAAAGCACAAGCCGCTAACATGGCAAATACTGATAATCCCAACAGGAACACCGGACCTACTGGAACTCCTGTAGCAAAAACAAGAAACTATAAAGAGTTCATAAGCTGTCAACCTTTCTACTTCAATGGTACGGAAGGAGCAGTTAGCCTTATTCGCTGGTTTGAACGTACTGAATCAGTATTCTCTCATAGAAAATATACCGAGGAAAACAAAGTAACATTTGCGACTGGTACCCTGACTGATGACGCCCTATCCTGGTGGAATGCATACGCCCAACCTATTAGAGTAGATCAAGCCAATCAGATCACTTGGACTGAATTGAAAAGACTCTTAACAAACAAGTATTGTCCACGAACTGAAGTCAGAAAGATGGAAGATGAACTTTACAATCTGACTGTAAAGGGAAATGATCTTAAACCTTACGTTAGAAGATTCCAAGAATTAGCAATCTTATGCCCGAACATGGTACCAAACACCGAGAAACTCCTGGAAGCTTTCATCGGAGGATTACCTCAAAGTATTGAAGGAAATGTTACCGCCTCTAAACCTCAAACTTTAGAAGAAGCCATTAACATAGCCCAAAGGCTAATGGATCAGGTAACAAAGCACACTCCGGTGTAACTATCAAGTGATCATAAACGAAAGTTTGACGACAGAAGAACTTTTAACAATAACAATTACCGCAACAACAACAACTACCGTAACACCAACACCAACAACTACTACAATAATCACCAACCATAACAGAACCGAAGGCAAGAAGCTGTCAAAGCGTATGCTGCCACTCCTGCTGAGAACAATAGGTATGCCGGAAACCTCCCATTATGTATAAAATGTGATCTCCATCACACCGGACCTTGTACTGTTAAGTGTAATACTTGCAACAAGGTGGGCCATTTAACCAAGAACTGCCAAAACAAGAGGCCAGCCACTGGAAGTAATCAACTACCAGTGACTGTTATTTGTCATGCCTGTGGAGAAAAAGGTCATTACACAAATCAGTGCCGAAAGACCAACATCAATGCCCAGGGAAGAGCCTACATGCTAAGGGATAGGAATGCTCATTAATACCCGAACGTAGTTACGGGTATGTTTCTCCTAAACAAGTATTTAGCCAGAGTATTATTTGATTTCAGAGCCAATAAAAGCTTCATATCCACATCTCTTGCCTCTATGCTAAATATCCCACCTATTATAATAGATACCTTTTACGATATCGAAATGGCTGACGGAAACCTAGTACGCACAAACACCGTTATCCAGGGTTGCACCCTAACTTTGTTAAATCAACCTTTCAAAATTGATCTTATGCCAATTAAACTCGGTAGTTTTGACGTCATCGTTGGTATGGATTGGTTGTCCAAGTATCATGCCAGAATTATCTGTGACGAGAAAATCGTCCACATTCCCATCGACGATGAAACTTAAATCATTCGAGGTGATCGAAGTAAAACTCAACTAAGCCTCATATCCTGTATAAAAACAAATAGGTATATATCCAGAGGATGTCAAGTTTTTGTAGCCCAAGTAATGAAGAAGAAGTCAGACGAGAAAATACTAGAAGATATCCCAGTAGTCAAAGAATTCCTAGAAGTTTTTCCTAAAGATCTACCTGGCCTTCCTCCCGTTTGCCAAGTAGAATTCCAAATCGATTTAATTCCAGGAGCAATGCCTGTAGCCCGGGCACCCTATAGACTAGCTCCTTCAAAAATGCAGGAACTATCAAATCAACTTCAAGAGTTAGCAGACCGAGGTTTTATCCGACCAAGTACTTCACCTTGGGGAGCTCCTGTCTTATTTGTCAAAAAGAAAGACAGATCTTTCAGAATGTGTATCGATTATCGGGAGTTAAATAAACTTACCGTAAAGAATCGTTACCCATTACCCAGGATCGATGATTTATTCGACCAACTTCAAGTTTCAAGCGTTTACTCAAAAATCGACTTAAGATCTGGTTATCATCAACTGAGAGTAAGGGTTGAAGATATTCCTAAGACTGCTTTCAGGACAAGATACAGACACTATGAATTTCAAGTGATGCCATTTGGTTTAACTAACGCACCTGCGGTATTCATGGATCTCATGAATCGTGTGTGCAAACCATACTTGGATAAATTTGTAATAGTGTTTATCGATGATATTCTTATCTACTCTCGTAACAAAGAAGAACACGCAAATCATTTGAGAATAATCTTGGAATTACTCAAGAAAGAGAAATTGTATGCCAAGTTCTCCAAGTGTGATTTCTGGATTCATATCGTGCAATTTCTTGGACACTTAATTGATAGTCAAGGACTTCATGTTGACCCCGCCAAGATTGAAGCCGTTAAGAATTGGACATCTCCTACTACACCCACAGAAATACGTCAATTCTTAGGACTCGCCGGCTATTATCGGAGATTTATCAAAGATTTTTCAAAGATTGCAAAGTCTTTGACTGAATTAACCCAGAAAAACAAGAAGTATATCTGGGGTGAAGATCAAGAGTCGGCTTTTCAACTACTTAAACAAAAGCTATGTGAAGCTCCAATCTTAGCATTACCAGAAGGAAACGACGATTTTGTTGTTTACTGTGATGCATCCCATCAAGGTCTGGGAGCGGTGTTAATGCAAAGAGAGAAGGTTATTGCATATGCATCCCGACAACTCAAACCTCATGAAGAAAACTATACCACTCATGATCTCGAATTAGGAGCAGTTGTGTTCGCTCTTAAAATCTGGAGACACTATCTCTATGGCACAAAGTGTACGGTTTTCACCGATCACAAAAGTCTTCAACATATTCTTAATAAGTTGTTTCTAGACTTAGGGGATTGAACCTTAGCTCGAGAAATTGACCTCTTTCAGGAATTTTGTTATACAATCATCATGATTAGCATTAAAGACACATTTTTGACAAGTTGAGCAAATAACGTGTTTGGAGTCTGAAAAGGAGTTAAAATTCCTAGAGTGATCTATTAGCGGCCCACCACTTGACATATTACAACTACTCTTAGGTACAGGCAAACTCCTAGATGTTTGATTGTTGCTCCTAGGTTTTGGTTTGCTACCATTAGTAGTGTTTTTGTAACACCCCCAAAAACTTTGTCGCGGGGAAATGTAGTCCGGGGGCGTTACTTCATAATACACAACGCTAGATACAAGAGAACGACCTTTAAATGTGTCGTTTGAAATTAATCTCGTCTGTTTTTCTATGAAAATTGATAGAACATTTGTTCTTTCATAAATTGATCAAATGAAAAGCTTGAAAGTAATACAACGAGATTTGATCATTGTATGTATGTAGAAATACTGAATGAAATCTTCATCAATTTAGAACTCTTCGGCACATCAGTAGGCCAAGATCTAATTTTTACTCTGAGAAGAAAAATATGCTTAAAAGTAGTCACATAAAGTTGTGAGTTCATAGATTTGTTTAGTATAAATGATGAACAAGTTCTGTAAAGTGTGTATAATGACCGTTTCAAACCTTATATGTTCCAAATACATGTATGATGTCATAAATCAAAGAGATGTAAAATAGACATGGACCATTTCAATCCTAATAGTCGCAAATAATGTACGTAATGAAAATTGGACCGCCAATAGTTCAATGTATGATATTGCCATTTATTCAACGGAAACGTAAAAATGTTCTAGTTTGTGTATACAAACCATGATTACCATATACTTCTAAGTTCATGTAACATGTGACGTTTGACTCTGTACGTTGTGCCAACTTTATTCAGGCCACAGTAAGAGTGTACCCTATCATAGTGTGGTCCTCCAGAACACCATGCAATTAATGAAAATAATATGTACCATCATAGGTGTCCCCTCCAAGAGAACCCCGGGCATTTCTGAAAATGTTCATGGTATGTAATTGTTGGCCTGAAGACTCAACCAACATCAATCTTGAACATGTTATAATGTTCGTTTACCTAGTGATAGCTAATCACTCCGATAACAGGGATTTGTCAATCCCGAAATAGATCTATTTTTCTTAACATTCGCGCCACCCTCTAAGTGATTTTACAGTTCTTGCACTAAGTTAATCCATAATAATAAAGTATTGTATGTGTTTACGTTTAAAAATTAAACCAAGTATTGTATCTCCTCGCGAGATATATAAATGAGTATGTAAACCAAACATGTAATCAACCATGTAAATGCATTTGCAAACAAGCATGTTCTCACCCCAAAATATATGAAAAACAAGTAAAACATAGGGGCTATAAACCCACATCGATGTTGTAGAACGATTGGCATAACTGCACATATTAAGCACAACACAAACGGACAGACCGGAATGGCTCGATCAAGAAGTTGCGGTTTATCTTAACGGCTGAGACCCACTAGCCTAGGATAATGTATTTGGGTTTTTCGATGGATGAGTACATCAACGTGACACGTTGATAAAAGGATTAGATCTCAAGTGGCAATAGTTTTAGTGGTTGGTTAAATAAAATAAATCGAAAAGTAAACGCAAAGTGTGTAATATATTCCGTATATATTACAATATAAAAATAACAATTATATAACTCATACCATTGGAATTATATAACAAAGGACAAACAATCCAAAGATTAATACGAAGTGTATATAATACACGACATGTATTATATATGAAAATAAAGTAAAAGTATATAATACCTTGCAAGTATTATATAAGAAACATGAGAAATATAATTAAAACAACAAAGTTCGACACGTGTTCAGAAATCACCATATAAGATAATAAAGAATCCTTGTTATAAAAGTAACGCACGTTTTATAGTTGAGAATTATGTAAACGATGTTTTCAAAGCTTTTAAAAAAGTTATGATTATATAACTTCGGTCTTTTATCAAATTTCTAAAATAGTAGAAATTATAGTGAAAACTACTAAGTATAGAAATTTTATAGATTTTTCGCCATGACTTATTTTTTTATAAAACGTTTCCATTTTTAACAAAACTCAATGTTTTCACCCTTTTCAATTATCCCGTGTTGCAAAATACTCGCGTGTTTTCTTTATTCACGAACGATGTTTTAAACACTTAAAATCAATAAGTAAAACCAACCACACACCTTTATGGTTGAAACAAAAACACAAAAACGAAAATAATAATTAATATGTTTATTTAATCATTTTAAACCACCATTAACTAATTGAATATATATGAAATCTTGATATGTTTTTATTAGTCAAATTTTTATAAGTCAAACGCTCCCTTTCGGTGCGGCTGCGTAAACCAAATGTTGGGAATTATAGATTTGATGAGACAAAAGAACAAAAGAATGAAACAAGAAGGACTTAATCGACAAATTGGAATTCTTCAAATGATGAGTTTGATACAAATTTGATTGGGAGTTTACAAGATGTAGCTTTAAACGTGTGATGATATGTTACTAAAGTGATTGGTCAATCTCTCAATCATTATTAATGATAATTAATTGTCATTAATGTGTTTTATTAGAATTCCGTTTTAATCGTATTTATGGTCTCTTATTTATAAACGTGACATTTAGATCATAGGTTTTATATCTAGAAAAGGTGTGTGTGTGTACACCATAGTTAGTTAGTTAGTTAGTACACCATAGTAGTTGGTGTAGCCCCAAGTTATAGTTGGGGTAATAGGGAAACGTTCAATGAAGAAAACCTTGTTTGATAATATTGCTTTCTTATTATTCCGCTGTGCATTCAATATTATCTGTAAAACTAATCCTAGTTGAGCTTAAATCGATCTTATCAATTGGTATCAGAGCCATGGGGCTCTTGATCTAGGATCTACAAGGTTTTTGAAGAAACCCTAAAACCCTAATTTTCAAGAAATCGATTTGTGGTTAAAGTTTTATGGGGTTTTTGAGTTAATTGATATAACAATATTTATAATTGTCCTCTTACCCATAATTGGTATTGCAATACATTGTAAATCATTGTTCTATTAAGGGTTCTCTTGGTGTAGTTGATTTATGATGATGGATCTAGACTCATTGTTACATTATTTTTTGATCTTCATCATTATTAGGGGTTTTTATGCGAAACACTTATTACCATGGCACTATGCTCGCGATTTGGTTTTGATTTATTGATCTTTGTTTTTCTTTGTTCATCTATATGGATCGATTGCATAAGAAGCAGCATGTGTGATTGGTTATCATGGTTACAGTTTGGGTAACATGATCTCTATGAAGAATGAAGGCACTGCTCAAGTTCATGAAGGTACTGCTCGAAGGTACTGTTCGAAGGTACTTCTCATTCATTATTCAAGGTACTTCTACTTATTATTAAAAAGTATGCCTCGCTGAAAAGATCAAAGTACCGCTGAAAAGATCAAAGTACCGCTGCTGTTTGTGAAAGTACCGCTAGTGTTATCCGATATCTTAGAACGTACTGCTTGCTTTATCAGATATCGGGTAATACATGAATTTTGGTTTTTGGATGGATTTGGATCTCGAATGCTTCATTTAAGGGGGAAGTAACGGATTGATTTTTAAATGTTCTTAAACATTTAAAAGGTTCGTTTTTGGAGATTATTTGAAGAGGTGATTACGAAGATGATTGATTATCACTTATTTGATATTGTAGTTGAGTTTCACATATGCATGTTCTTATCATACCTTTTAGCAGGAGGTAACTTGTTCGTGCTTTAATGGTGTTGGAAAAGCACAATTTAAGTGACAGTTTGCTTTTTAGACTTGGACATAAGAAGCTAAAACTGATTGGATTTTTAAAGACCAAATAAGCAATAAGAAAAGCACTAAGCTGAAACAGACTAACTCCTATACCTAATAAGCACTTATGACTAAAAATGAGCAGACAAAATAAGCTAAAAAGCAATAAAAGCACTAAGACAGTTTGACTAAAAAGGCTTTTTAAAGGACATTTACCAAACTTTTAAGCTAAGATTTTAGGCTAATAAGCAATTAGAAAAAGCTAAAAACTAAAAAACAAATAAAGATTAAGACTCAAGGAACTCAAATAAGCAGGAATTAGGAAAATTGTCTAAAGAAATAAGCTAGAAAAGTGAAAAATGAAAATGACAGATTACTAAATTCTTTTTGACTTTTTGTGATGATTTGACTCTTTTTGAGCTTAAAATTAAGACTCAAAAGCTAACTAGACAATCTAAAAACTAGAAACAAATTGAGACTAGACTCCAATAAGCTAAACTTAATGAAAATTAACAAAAGTTAAACTAGGATGTGACCTCAAATGATCTGCACATTAAGGACTTTTCAGCTTAACCAAATACTAACCTACTTAACTGTTTCATCTAACTCACACAAAAGGATTTGCCAAAACTATATGACTCAAAACAGATGGAAATTTAAGCATTAGAAATCACATTTTAAACATAAAAACCATACCTCAAATGGATACTTAAGGGATTTCAAAGATAAGCTGATAAACAAACTTTATAGCCTATAAACTTTTGACAAATGATGAAAAACCTTCCAAACTTCATATTTTAAACTTATTAAAACTGACTTTTAAACTAGATTAGGGCTTAACAAAACTGATTTAACTACCAAAAATAACCTTAGCAGTCTTAACTATTGTTAAGACTGCTTAACCCAAACACCCCTTTAAATTTTGAAAACTTATTTATAAGCCAAAACAGATCCACATAAGCCTTGTTTTATGAAAACAGATGAAGATCTAGGATTATAAAAGACAAATAAGCAAAATCATGAGAAGAATAAGCACTTAATAATAAACTGCACTAATAAGCTATTTATGACTTAAAATGGACAGCCTACTTGAAAAACTTAATTAAAGCAATTCTAAACTACTAACTGAATTCAATAAGCTAAAACAAGACTTAATAAACACAAATTAGCAGATAATAAGCAGAACTAAGCAGAGCAATAAGCTGAATCAAAATTTAAGCTTTAAAGAGAAAAAGAGAGAGTACCTTGATCCCAGCTAAACAGGGATCTAAATAGCTTTTACAAGCTTAGATCTACAAGCTCCAGCTTGTTAGAAACAAGCTGGTAAAACCCATAAGCCCGTCCATGTCTGGCTTATCATCCAAATTAGCTTAAACTGCCTTTTTGAGAGATTTGAGTGAGTAGCTTATTCAGTTAAGCCTTAGAGAGCTTAACTGAATTATGACTAGCTTATTAGATAAAAAAGAGCTTATTAGCTTATTAGGTTATGTCTAAACACATTTTTAAACAAATTTGCATAATAGTAAAAACAGAATTTAAACAAAACAATTAAAGAAAACAAACTGAATTTTTATTAATATTGAAAGAGTTACAACTTTAAAAGGAAATTACAATAAGAAAAGACAATAAGATAAATTTTAAAGCAAAATCTACACTAAAAAGCTAGATTAAAAACTACTCTCCCCGCTGTGTGTTGAGGAGGCTCTATTTATAGCAATGAGAGGAAGCTTCTAGGTCTTGGAGGAGCGTCCTGAGCTTCAATCCTGGCCCTTGATTCATAACCGCCTCTTAATCCATCAATTTACACCCTTGGATCATGTGCCAGCAAACCACAACCAATGAAATTGCTTGGGATTGCCAACGTGGCATGGGATTGGTGTCAGACCCGCCACGTTGGCCTTCTAGAAGATGGTGGGCGTGTGGGTAAATGGGAGTTTTAACCTGTCACTAATTTGTTGCAGTTAAAACAAAATGGGAGGGAGGAGACAGTAAATAGTAACTTTGACCCATGCGTTTGACTTGGACTCAGTGATATGGGGTATTGGGCTTTTGGATATTTTGGGCCAGGACTATGGATTTTGGACATGGATTGGACTTATTAAGTATTCATATTAGGCTTAGGTTTTTATAATAAGGTTTATGGGCTGACCCGGCCCAATAAATGGGTACGGGTTGGCCTATTTAAGATGGTTACGGCTTTGGCTTTGATTTCTTGCACTCTTCCAATCTCGTGCTCGGGTTTTGTCCTTTTTGGCTCATTTTTGTCCATATTTGATATATTCGTTGCCTGCATAATTCAATTGACAAAACACACATATACATTGTATTTTCCATGCATTTTTGGTCTTTAAAGCTCATTTTAATAAAGGAAAATGATATGTGATTAAACACATATCAATGATGAACTAGCTGATGGGAAACTAAAGGATGAAACCTTAGCACTTAAGGTTAAAATTAAAGGATCATGGGGAGACGCAACTCCCAGGGTGATGAAATTCTGCGGATGGTTGAAAAACAGCTTTGAAAACTTCCATGAGTTAGATTATGATGTACTGGTAAAACTACAAGAATGTTGGTGGAAGGTGAATGCTCACGAGATCGCCCCATTTACTCGTATGGAAAATTTTGGACGGGGACCATATGCGAATATGAAAACTGAATGGGCCAGCGATCCTTATCTTGACGTCAACCGTATATTTGGAAAGGTTTATGAAGCAAGCAACATCGATGATACTCAAGAAAATCAAGGACATGAAGAACATAAGGGTAATCCAAATCTTAAACCATCAAACTGTAAAATCAGGAGATTCAAGATGATGAAGTACTCATTCGATGATGACGAGGAGTACATTACCATAAAAGAGTCTGATTACCTCAACCATTCAAAGGATAGTCTCGATGCTTATCGAGAACTTTTACGTCTGTTTCAGACCATAATTAGTTTGAAATCATTTCCTAAAGAGCGATATGGTGTGAATAAGGTCCCACATTAAGGTTCTAATTTCGCTATGTTTTAGGGGTTATCATTTTTTCATTTCTCTGTAACAGACTCAAACTACGAGTCCAGAGACGAAGGCTTTATTTAGATAACCCCGGAGTCAAAATTTGGCTTTATTATTATTATTATTATTATTATTATTATTATTATTGCAACATTATTAACCCCCTCCCCCGGTCCTTTAAACAACTGCCACATCGGTATGCGAGCCGACCATGGTCCAGGAGTCTTATTTCGACCAGGAGATCCTCGACCTTTTTGAAGGCTGCAAATCGAGTCGAGTAATATAATATAGTAATCACGTCGGATACAAATTACTTTAGGAAAAATAATAGTTTATCCTCCGGATGTCGTGTCCCAACGAGAGATGAATTTGAAATCCACGTTAATGTTTTAAAGTAAAAGCTTGATTATCTTTTAATTTTTGGTTTTGATAAAACTAATGATAAAGATAAACTATTTAATAATAACTATATAATACTAAATAATAAGCAAACTAATAATATGAAGATATAAAAAACATGGTTGTCAAGTAAAAGTAAATAGATTCTTAAGTGTGAAATTTTAGATCTTAATGATGAATTAATATCCGTTTAATAAATTGCTTTCTCAAAACGTTGGCTTAATATTGAAAACAACTTTTTAACAAAATATTAATTACTAGTTTAATGCCTATTTAATCTTACGGCTTTTGCCCATTCGACTAAATAAAACTTTAAATTAAATAATTTTTACAAATTATTAATCACTAGTCACTTGTTAAAGTCCACACTTAATTCACTATTCACAAATTACTTAACAAGCATAAAAATAAGCTACTCACTAAGCATAATGATCAAATAAGCAATTCTAAACATTTTATACTACGCTACACTAATGAATTGAAATAGGATAGAAAATGGAACCGAATTGAAGAGCCGCAAATAAACGATAACACCCGATTTAATAAGCTAAAGAAAATACTCAAGTTTGTCAAACTTAAGATATTCTATCTAGCTTATTAAACCCTTAAGCTCCACGCCAAAGAGTTAAATTGGAATCGCCAAACATCAAGCAAACAAACCTTAAGACAATTAATATCAACCAATATTATCCTGCTTGTTCTAATATTATCCTACTGTTCTAATTTTTTTTCATTCGCAATTTACCTAAACAAATGAGATGAGCTAAATGGGCCTATTAAAGATTGGGCTAAATTCTTACAAATTGCACTAAACCAATTTAAACTACTGATATCAGATACTATTTTGTCTAATGATTTTGATTCTTAGAAAATTTGAAAGCGATCTTAAAACTAACGATTTTAGTAAGCTAAATGAAAAAATTCACCTAAATCCTCTAAGCACTACTATTATATAGATCAATAAGCACTAGGAGATGAGAAGTAAATTAGACATCATTATCGAATCAAACTAAGAGTAAAAAACTATAACCGAATGTAATAAGCTCTTATCAAACAAAATAAGCTCTCGATAAACAAACAAAACCTGGGAAATCGTTTTCAAACCGTTCGATCAATCAATAACCAAACTAACCAAAATCAAACTTCCATAAATCACCGATTCATTAAACATAAACAATACCAACTCTGTTACAAATGATTGAAGATGAAATCTGCATTAAAACTAATCTAAATCTAAGCTACACCTACTCCTAAAAAATGAAATGACGAAAAAAGAAAGAAATAGATAAGATAAAAAAGATATTCTCCCCTCCCTTCTTTATAACTGTGTTTGATATAAGCACAATGTAAAACTGTGGATATGGGCTTCGTTAATTAACTTTCATTGTTGGGTCTCCATTTCAAATTCCAACCAGGCTGGCCTGAATGTTAAACTTCCAATCTGGGCTGGTACAATGCTTGGGCTGCTATGGGTTTAAGTATTATAGTATTGAGTCTTTAAATAGTATGGGTGGGACCCATATAAATGGTGTCGGGCTGGCCCAATAAAAGATGAAAGCATAGTTAAACTCGATATCTCGTGCTCTTTCCAATGGCATGCTCGGGAAATTTTATGACTTCGTCTTGGCTTTGAATAATAATTAAACTTGATCGAATTGAGCCCGATAATTCTCGTTTTTGCTCTGTTTTTAATCCTTAGTACCTTCAAGACATAAAAATACCAAACAAACATATTTGCAAGATAATTATCCATATTTTAGTATTTTTAGTCCGATTTATAGTGTATTCCAGGGTTATAAGGATGTGTATTTTAGCACACATTAAATTCCCCCACACTAAGCCATTGTTGGTCTCAAACACAATGTTTATAAAACAAGCCCGAAAATAAATAATTTTATCCCTTTTTAACTTATGACCCCTCACAATCAAACAAGAACAGAAAAGGTCCATTAAGAAGGTTCAAAAATCATTTAAATCGCAAGCACCCCCGTTTTAACCAATTATTTAATAATAGATAAAAAACTAAGATAAAAATTTTTATAAAATTTATTTAAAAGGCTTAAAGAACGGGAGTTCGTCATCCTTGACTTTTCACAATCCCCAAACCAAGCTTAAAACGAAATCATAGCCAAATATAAGATTAGATGCTAACACTATTCATAAAAGCAAATTGTGTACGCATAGCTACTTTTCGCTCCCTTATTTCTAAATCCTCTAAGGATTTTATTATTATTATTGGTGACAAATAAATTATGTCCTTATTAATATAAAGAAAACCCGGGTTAAACCATAATTAGTTTGAAATCCTTTCCTAAAGAGATGATATGGTGAGAATAAGGTCCACATTCAGGTTCTAATTTCGCATGATTCAGGGGTTATCCTTTTTATTTCATCCGAAACAACTCAACTACGAGTCCAGAGATGGAGGCTTTATTTAGATAACCCCGGAGTCAAAATTTGGCTTTATTATTATTATTATAATGCAACAATATTAGCCTTCGGTCCTTTAAACAACTGACACATCGGGCGTCCTAATTGACAAAGCCAGTAGTCTTATTTCGACCTCAGAAATTTCCTCGACCTTTTTTAAGGCTGCAACATCGGGCGTCCTAACCAACAAGATGTAGCAAACTTTTATCAATCTCGTATTAACATTATTATTATTGTTACCTCCACCCTTTAAACGACTGCAACATCGGGCGTCCTAACCGACAAGATGTAGTGGTCTTATTTCGGCTTTGGTTTATCACATTATTATTATTTATTATTTTTTTATAGCCAAATTTCAAGTCTTGTGGTCTTTTAACTTCCGAGACATCGGGCGTCCTAACCGACAAGACCCGAGGAGGCTCTATTTATAGCAATGAGAGGAAGCTTATAGGTCTTGGAGGAGCGTCCTGAGCTTCAATCCTGGCCCTTGATTCATAACCACCCCTTAATCCATCAATTTACACCCTTGGATCATGTGCCAGCAAACCACAGCCAATGAAATTGCTTAGGATTGCCAACGTGGCCTGAGATTGGTGACAGACCCGCCACGTTGGCCTTCTAAAAGATGGTAGGCGTGTGGGTGAATGAGAGTTTTAACCTGTCACTAATTTGTTGCAGTTAAAACAAAATGGGAGGGAGGAGACAGTGAATAGTAACTTTGACCAAGTTAAGGGGAAAAGCTAGAGAAAAATAACACGGCGCAAGCTTCAACAAATATTCCCTAGATCACGGGAGCCCCACCCCTACTTATTTCTATATTTTTATATTTTCATCATTTTTTTAAGCATAAAATTAAGCAAAAACTAAGGTTAAAATGGGGTTGTAAGGGACACAGAAAGGCAACAGGCATGATCAATTTCAACAAAAATCCCCCCACACTTAGAATGGAACATTGGCCTCAATGTTTAAAAATATCAGGTTTTACCCCCACACTTAGGAACAAAAAAGGCAAATGCAAAAAAATCCAAGTGTGAAAGGGGAAATAAAATCATATATATATATATATATATATATATATATATATATATGATCAGGATTAAGGATTCACATGATATAAACATGAAGATGATCAGAGACCGCGTGATTGGAGGATTGAAAATAAGCACGAAGGTCTTCAAGATCATAGGAAATCCTGCAAGCAAAAATAGAAAACCACGAAACATAACATGGAGAGAAGCACTCCCCCACACTTAGGCTAAAAATGCATCCCACTTATTCATTACTAATACTAATACTAAACTAATATATTATTACTACTAAGAAAGATAGAAAGAGAAAGAAAACACGGGTTGCCTCCCGAGAAGCGCTTGTTTTGTTCGAGTCTCTAGCTTGACTCTAGTGTTATTTCATTTTAGGTGCATGGTCAAATCCATCACCCGATGTGAGGTGAGGATGGAAATAGCGATACATCACCACCTTAGGTGAGTATGCAGCAGGACGGGGTGATGTCATATGATGAGAACCAAAAGAAGGGGTCTACATCACCCTCGTCGTTCCCCCCGACTATGTCAGGGAAAAGAAAGGATCAAATATTTCCACTTCCCTTAAGCAAATCTGCTCATGATCGGGAAGTGGTGTGACTAGCAAGGAAGACTCATCAATAACTAGAGTCGACTCAGGGGGGGGTCCAGACTACTAATGTTCTCAAACTCCTCATCGGATTATCATAACATAAGGTAGAATCATCATTAAAGTCAAAGAGAGGGTTTGAGAAAGTCACATCATAAGATCTAGGTTTTGAATCATCACCTAAAGGCTCATTAGACATTCCTTTGGTAGAACTTAGGTTTTTGACTAAGAGACCAAATAGTTGCTTAACCATATGTCTAGGTAAATCAGCTACATCTATGTTCTCTATTAAAAAGTCGACTACTTGTTCTCCTAAAGGCGAATTGATATCAAAATTTTCTTCCCTAACATCAGTGGTGGGCAAAGGTGTATTAACAGGCACATCACACTCTAAATTACTATCCGATGTCACCTCAGACTCCCTTGGGATTGGGACAAAATCATCAACACTAGACTTTATGAATTCGTCAGTTTCCCTTGCGGGAATAGTGCTAATAACCTCATCCCCCATTACGAAGGTATCTGCAGGTTCCATGGTAGCTAAGAACGGTATAGATGGTGTGTATGCAGGAGGTGTGACAGGAGCGGTATAATGATCACTTAAACATTGCTCCTTGTCATAAGTCACCTCCGTGTAATCGTCACTCCCCTCAGGTTATTTCACGTCAACAAGAGAATTGGCCTTTGAGTTCTAAGAATTTCCTCTAAAATACGGTTATTTTCCCTGTATGAATGCATAAGACTAATAAAAACTAAATCCTGAGGGGGTGACTGGTCAAGCTGGTTCCTGGTTTGACAATCAGAGCTATAATGGGGACCTCCACAGACCTCACAACACTCGAACTGTTGTTGTTGATATGAAGAATAGAATGGAGGTTGGTCATCACTAAAGTTCTGATTGTAACAAGGACCCTGATCATAGAAGGGCATGTTCCCTGCTTGGCAATCATTACTATAATATGGACCTCCACAGAACTCACAACAGTCGAACTATTGTGGCTGACTCGGAGAATAGAATAGAGGTTGGTTAAAACCAAAGTCTTGAGTGTAACAAGGACCCTGATCAAAGACGGGTGTGTTCCTTGTTTGACAATCAAAGCCCGGGTTAGGGCTTCCTCCACAATACTCACACGAGTATGTCTGAATCGGGTGTTGTGGGGGTTGGTTAAAGAAATTAGGTGTTTCATTGTAGGAATAAGGGTTTTGGTCATATACAAACCCGTTTTCCGTACCTATAATTCTACACCGGGGATAATTTCCACCATTTCGGGGACCCCCACAACATGAGCAACTACGATTGGAACAATATTGCTTCACCGCTTGAGCAAGTGCAGCAACTTGCTCTTGTAGCTCCCGGATAGACATAGCGGATAAAGAATTAAACGGATAAGAGGGTAAAGAAGATAAGAATTAAATAAATAAGAGGATAAAGGAGAATATTTTTTATATTTTTATAAAGATAATAAAAATAAAAAAAATATTTTTAGTATTTTTTTAATATTTATAAAAAGAAAAGGAAAAATAAAAATAAATTAAGAAGGAAAATATTTTTGGATTTTTATAATTTTTTATAAGTACGAAAATAAACTTTCCGAAGAAAGGATCTTCAAGGCATTAACTTCAAACACCACGTAAAAATCATACAACTCTCCCCGACAACGGCGCCAAAAACTTGATTCGAATATTATAGTCTATATATAATAAAATATATAACCTAAAATATCAAATAAGTAATAGTATAGAGAGTATCCCGTTTGATAAAAATTGCTTGAGGACAAACAATATTTTATCTCCCGGATGTCGTATCCCGACGAAGTGTGAATTAAAAATCCTTGTTTTGGTTCGTGATCCCGTGCTTGAATAATCAATATTTTAGATTTGGATTCTAAATCTAAAAACGCAAAGGGAAAAAACTTAAAAGGCACGCTAAACTAAAATTAAAGGCACAACTAAATTCTAATTAAACACTTAACGATTAATTAACGACTAACGGGCTAACGGATAAACAAAAATTATCAAAATAAACTATAAAAACTTAAAATGCAAATTTCTTAAACTAAAATGATAAAATTAATTTTTAGAAACAGAAAATATATTTTTTTGTATTTTTATTATTTTTAAAACTAATTTTAAAGCTTTTAAAGCTAAAAATTCAATTAAAAATATTAAATGAAAACTGAAAATTATGAAAAAATTCCAAAAAACACTAGAACTTATTCTAAAGGTTTAGGAAGAAATATGAGATTCACAGCTTATTCCAATAAGCTGTGAAAATTTAATTAAACAAATAAGCCAAAACTAAAAATGAGTATTAATAATAAATGGAGCAAAGGTCTTATGAAAAAAGTCCCAAGGGCGCAGTGGTTGAGGTGTTGGTGTTGTGTAAGGGAGGTCACAGGTTCGAACCCTGTGACTTCCTTTTTTGAAAATTTATTTTTTTTATATTTTTCTTTTCAAAACAGCTAAACTTAAGATAAAAATAAGCATTTTTAACAAAAGGTCTTTTTGCTAGAACTTAAAAATAAGCTTGGAAAAGCACAATTTAAGTGACAGTTTGCTTTTTAGACTTGGACATAAGAAGCTAAAACTGATTGGATTTTTAAAGACCAAATAAGCAATAAGAAAAGCACTAAGCTGAAACAGACTAACTCCTATACCTAATAAGCACTTATGACTAAAAATGAGCAGACAAAATAAGCTAAAAAGCAATAAAAGCACTAAGACAGTTTGACTAAAAAGGCTTTTTAAAGGACATTTACCAAACTTTTAAGCTAAGATTTTAGGCTAATAAGCAATTAGAAAAAGCTAAAAACTAAAAAACAAATAAAGATTAAGACTCAAGGAACTCAAATAAGCAGGAATTAGGAAAAATTATCTAAAGAAATAAGCTAGAAAAGTGAAATTTTGTATTTTTATTATTTTTAAAACTAACTTTAAAGCTTTTAAAGCTAAAAATTCAATTAAAAATATTAATAAAAACTGAAAATTATGAAAAAATTCAGAAAAACACTAGAACTTATTCTAAAGGTTTAGGAAGAAAAATGGGATTAACAGCTTATTCCAATAAGCTGTGAAAATTTAATTAAGCAAATAAGCCAAAACTGAAAATGAGTATTAATAATATATGGTGCAAAGGTCTTATGAAAAAGTCCTAAGGGCGCAGTGGTTGAGGTGTTGGTGTTGTGTAAGGGAGGTCACAGGTTTGAACCCTGTGACTTCCTTTTTTGACAATTTTTTTTTATATTTTTCTTTTCGAAACAGCTAAACTTAAGATAAAAATAAGCATTTTTAACAAAATGTCTTTTTGCTAGTTAGAATTAAAAATAGCATGGAAAAAAGCACATTTTAAGTGATCAAGTTTTACTTTTTAGACTTAGGACTAAGAAGCTACAACTGATTGGATTTTTAAAGACCTAATATAGACAATTCAGAAAGAAAAGCACTAAGCTTGAAAACAGTACTAGCTCCTATACCTAATAAGCACTTATGACTAAAAATGAGCAGACAAAATAAGATAAAAAGTAATAAAAGCACTAAGACAGTTTGACTAAAAAGGCTTTTAAAAGGACATTTACCAAACTTTTAAGCTAAGATTTTAGGCTAATAAGCAATTAGAAAAAGCTAAAAACTAAAAAACAGATAAAGATTAAGACTCAAGGAACTCAAATAAACAGGAATTAGGAAAAATTGTTATAAGAAATAAGATTAGAAAGTGTGAAAATTGAAAAAGATTCATAGGATTACTTAAATTCTTTTTGGACTTTTTTTGATGATTTGACTCTTTTTGTGATTAAAATTTAGACTCAAAAGCTATAATTAGACAATCTAAATACTAGAAACTAAATTGTTACTAGGACTCCAATAGCTAAAAACTTTAATGAAAATTATCAAAAGTTGAACTAGGATGTGACCTCAAATGGATCTTGCACATTAAGGACCCTTTTCAGCTTAAACCAAATACTAAC
Organism: Tanacetum coccineum; assembly: GCA_026074375.1. Lineage (NCBI taxonomy): Eukaryota > Viridiplantae > Streptophyta > Magnoliopsida > Asterales > Asteraceae > Tanacetum > Tanacetum coccineum. Next base: position 80,023 of record BQNB010000672.1, on the reverse strand, counting down.
CATACTTAAATGTTTCATCTAACTCACACAAAAGGTTTTGCCACACAAAAACTATATGACTCAAAAAATTTGTGGAAATTTTTAAGCATTAGAAATCAATAGTTGTAAACATAAAAAACCATACCTCAAATGTATACTTAAGGCGATTGCAAAGAGAAGAGTATAACTAATAGTTTATAGACCTAGTGATACTTTGGACTCAAATGGTGAATAAACCTTCCCAAACTTGTTTTATGTTTTAAAACCCTATTTTTTAAACTTTTTACAACTGTCTTTTTAAAACTATATTAGCGGTCTTACCAAAAACCTGAATTTTTTAACTATTCCAAAAATAATAACATTACAGTCTTAATCATATTGTTAAGACTGCTTAACCCAAACACCCCTTTAAATTTTAAAAACTTATTTATAAGCCAAAACAGATCCACATAAGTCTTGTTTTATGAAAACAGATGAAGGTCTAGGATTAAAAAAGTCAAATAAGCAAAATTATGAGAAGAATAAGCACTTAATAATAAACTGCATGCAGAAGTCCTTATTAATGGACTTAAATCATGGACGCCTAATTGATAAATAAACTTAATTTAATGAAATTCATAAACTACTAACTGAATTTCAATATGCTTAAATAACAAGACTATTAAACTTATAATTATGCAAGATAATAAGCAGAGCAATAAGCTGAATCAGAGTTTAAGCTTTAAAGAGAAAAAGAGAGAGTACCTTGATCCTAGCTAAATAGGGATCTAAATAGCTTTTACAAGCTTAGATCTACAAGCTCCAGCTTGTTAGAAACAAGCTGGTAAAACCTATAAGCCCGTCCATGTCTGGCTTATCATCCAAATTAGCTAAAACTTCCTTTTTGAGAGATTTAAGTAAGTAGCCTTATTAGTTAAGACGTAGACGAGCTTAACTGAATTAGGACTAGCGTATTAGAGATAACAAAGAGTTATTAGCTGATTGGTTTATGTCTAACACAACATTGTTTTAACGGATTTTCGCATTATAGTAACAAACCAGAATTTTATAAAAAAAAAAATTAAGGAAACATACTGAATTGTTTTTATATTGACTAGCGTTACAACTTTAAAAAGGAAATACAAATAAGAAAAGACAATAAGTAAAATTTTTAAGCAATAAGCTACACTAAAAAAAGCGTATTTACTTAAAGACTACACGTTCTCACGCTAGTCTTGTTTTCTGTGTTGGCTAAGAAAAGACAATAAGCTAAATTTTAAAGCAAAAGCTACACTAAAAAGCTAGATTAAAGACTACACGTCCCGCTGTGTGTTAGGGAGGCTCTATTTATTGCAATAAGAGGAAGCTTCTAGGTCTTGGAGGAGCGTCATGAGCTTCAATCCTGGCCCTTGATTCATAACCGCCCCTTAATCCATCAATTTACACCCTTGGATTATGTGCCAGCAAACCACAGCCAATGAAATTGCTTAGGATTGCCAACGTGGCCTGGGATTGGTGACAGACCCGCCACATTAGCCTTCTAGAAGATGGTGGGTGAATGGGAGTTTTAACCTGTCACTAATTTGTTGCAGTTAAAACAAAATGGGAGGGATGAGAGAGTGAATAGTAACTTTGACCCCTGCGTTTGACTTGGACTCAGTGATATGGGGTATTGGGCTTTTGGACATTTTGGACTAGGACTATGGATTTTGGACATGGATTGGACTTATTAAGTATTCATGTTAGGCTTAGGTTTTTATAATAAGGTTTATGGGCTGACCCGACCCAATAAATGGGTACGGGTTGGCCTATTTAAGATGGTTACGGCTTCGGCTTTGTTTTTTTGCGCTCTTTCCAATCCCGTGCTCGGTTGTCTGCTTTCCCTTTGTTTTTGTCCTTTTATTGAATATCCGTACCTGTAAGACACAATTTATAATACAAACGAATATAATGTAATTTTATGTCGTTTTCGTTCATTATTGGTCTTTTTAGCTTAGTATTAAGAAATAAATAATATGTGTTTAAGCACATATTAAAGAGATGTATTTATGATCATTTAGGGCATACCCGGTTAGTTTGTCAAGAAATTTAGAGAATAAAAGTCCGTATGACAAGATGTTATTAGGGCGTTGTTTGAAATCATTTATTCGATTTATTATGAAGTGAGAGTGATTGAATGTTGTGGAGGAGGTAACGCAAAAGAGTATATATGCTTCACAAGCCGACAAGAGATCTTTGTCAATATCAACGGCACATATTATATTCTTACAAATGATAAGATGTGCCGCTTTGAGATAAGGACATACCTCTTCAACGAAGAGATTGCATGGATCCTCAAGTGCGAACTTGAACTCATTTAGGCGTTTCTTAGTTACGTTGTATATGATTGAGGTTTGATGAGTTAATTTGGTATAGAGGGGATCATTTGTTGGAGTATTGTTGTGATTGTTAATGGATTTTAGAGACCATTCATTGTTGTAGAAACAATGTCCTTCAAAAGGAATATCAAGTAGTGTTCCAAAATCTCTAAATGATGCACCCACACGTTTGCCATTTATTTTGAATAATATGATCCAAAGATTATCTACTAGAGTGAGTTCAAATGTTTGATAAAATTCTATTATATATTTTGGATATAGGTTTCCTTTTAAGTGAAGAAGAGTTTGAAATCCAACTTTGAGCAGGCTCTTTTCTAAGATTCTTTTGGAATCAAGCGTTGTGTCGACAAATCTTCCTTCATGGATAGGTCGACAAGGTAATTTTAGATATGGTGATTTTTTAGAAGAGTTAATGTGATTAGACAGGTATGGTTCGTTTGGAGTTAGGAAGATGTGAGTTTTTGTGCATTCGAGTTCTTCTTGAGACATTCTTTTCACCTAATCACAATAATATGAAAATTTTAGTATGTATCATTCTCAATTTTCAAATACTTTTAGAAAAATGCCTAGTGTGTGCCTATACGCAACAAATGTGGAGTAACGGTTAACTTGACTCTAAAACAAAAACCTATGAATTAACCCAAACGCTCTTTAATTTAATTTTGCTCATCCAAACATGTCGAAAGATACATATGAATTATGTACTTCGAATTTTGTTCATGAGATCATCATGCATGTATGCAAAAACGTTTCTAGGATGTATTAACAACTCATAAAAATATTTTTATGGTGTTCCTAACGTGAGTAATTTTGAAATAAAATTAGGGTTTTGTGCGAAAGCAGTTTTTAACAAACACACTTCAATTATGCAAATCATATGTCTACGGGAAGCATATTAGTCATGCATTGTGTTATTATAGTCATAAATCCACATAAACAAAAGAAAAATGAAAATCCCCAATTTTTGATTTTGTGTTCATCGTGAACCCTGTACACAAATTTGAAAGAAAATAGGTGAAATAACTTACAATTAATGATCTTTATGATGTTAGGATTGATTATTGGAGTTGATTTGATCTTCAATTTGTATTTTAATGGTTGATTTAAAGGTTTGGTAGGTTTTTGGGTTGTTTCGTCGTTGCAGGTTTTAGAAGAAGAGGGTGTTTGTTTTTGTGTTTAACAAATGAGTATGACAGACATAAGTATTCGTCTAGTGGCAGTCCCATATCAATCAGGGGCGCCTGATTAAATCAAGGGGCCGCCCTAGATATGGGGGCCGCCATCAGCAGATGGTGTTTGACTCGAATTTTGACAAAAAATTTACGAAAGAAGTGACGTTTTAATTTGCATTTCGTGAATTAAAAATGCTTAAAGTACTTTGGATGAAGTAATTAAGTTGTCACGACACGGAATGGAACAAGAACAAGAATTAAGACAGAAGAAAAGAAGAACATTTTATGGAATGTGTTCCATCATTCCTAGACCAAGACGTAGATAGTTTAACGATTCACGTTTAAGGGGTTTAGTGAGAATGTTGGCGATATTGTCCTTTCTGGACATTATTACAAAGAAAGTGGTGACGGATTTCGATGTGTTTAGTTCGCAAGTGTTGCACCGGGTTTTTGCTAAGGTCAATCACGCCTTTATTGTCGCACATGATCGGGACGTCGTCGAGTCGAATGTCGTAGTCGATAAGAGCTTGTTTCATCTATAGTGCTTGTTGACATGCCTTTCTGGCGCTTACGTATTCAGCTTTAGTAGTGGATATAGCAAGAGCGGTTTGTTTCTTCGAGAACCAAGATGTTAAACAACATCCCACGAATGTACATATACCGCTAGTGCTCTTTTTGTCCACATAATCTCCCGCATGATCAGAGTCGGCATATATTAGGGTTTCTATGACAGTCCCCTTAGGATACCATAATCCTAAGCGTGTAGTGCCTATAATGTATCAGAAGATACGCTTAACCGCTTCAAGATGAGAGGTTTTGGGATCCTCTTGGAAGCGTGCACAAAAGCAGACACTAAATATGATATCGGGCCTACTTGCCGTTAGGTAGAGTAAACTACCTATCATGCCTCGATACTTAGTACTATTTACCGACTCATACTCTTCGTCTTTCGTGAGTTTAGTATCCAAGGACATGGAGGTTTTCATTGGTTTAGAATCTTCTAAGCTAAATTTCTTAAGCATTTCTTTAATATATTTAGATTGATTAAAGAATTTATCGTCTTCCATTTGTTTTATTTGTAATCCAAGTTCACCCATCATGCTCATCTCGAACTCGTCATGCATGATTTTGGAAAATTCGTCACACGTGTCTTGACAAATTGAACGACAAGTCGAACTGAATATAATATCGTCGACATAAATTTGAACGATGATGAGATTTGAACTTTTCTTCTTAGTAAAAAGTGTGTTATCTACCATTCCCATTTTGTATTCATGTTTAATAAGAAATGCTTTCAATCTATCATACCAAGCTTTGGGTGCTTGTTTAAGACCATATAAAGCTTTCTTTAGTTTATAAACATGATCCGGTTTTTCAAAGTCAATGAATCCTGGAGGTTGTGCCACGTATACCTCCTCATTGATAAAACCGTTCAGGAAGGCACTTTTTACATCCATTTGGAATAGCTTAAAATCTAAAGCACAAGCATAAGCTAATAGTATTCTAATAGATCTTCAATTCTAAATTCTAGCAATAGGGCATAATTTTCATCATAATCGATTGCCCTCGTGTTGATATATGCCTTAAGCCAGCTAATTACCTTATTTCGAGAAACAACACCGTTCTCGTCTAACTTATTTCTAAACACCAACTTAGTTCCTATGATTATCATATTCTTAGGTTGTGGAACTAACTCCCAAACATAGTTAGCAATGAATTGATTTAATTCTTCTTGCATAGCGATTATCCAACTTTCATCCGTTAAGGCTTCTCACGATCTAAGGTCTATAGTTGGATATAAAACAAAAGAAGTTACTTTGGTTTTGGGCTTGTAACCTAAGAGTTCTTTGGTTAAGATTCCCTATGACATTTTCTAATGGATGGTTCCTAGATTCCTTAATATTGACTATTTCGTCAATCTCTAAAGTTTCATCCTGAATGTCATTTTTCTAAGTTATTCCTATTCGTAACGTTAATTGCTTTCTTTCTTCATCTAAGTCTATCATCCACCAAGGTGATTCTTAAGGTGGAGAACTTCATCGATATGTTTACTTGAGTGAATCTTTGATTTTCCTAGTGTGTTTATTAAGGATGATGTAGGCTTTACTATTTTGGGGAGTAACTCTAAAAAAGATACATTCGTATGACTTTGGGTCAAACTTAGTGAGGTAGTCTTTGGTGTTTAAAATGAAGTACTTGCTTCCAAACACTCTAAAATAATCAAGAGTAGGTTTCCTACCTCTCAGGAGTTCATAAGGTGTTTTACCTAAGAAAGCTCTAACTAGGATTCGGTTGAGGATGTATGTTGAAGTATTAACGGCTTACACACCAAAATTTTTTGTGTAACGATTCGCTCATTCAACATGGTTCTACTCGTATTTATGATGTTGTATTTCATGTAGTGCCTATTTTTCCTTTCTACTACGTCCAAACGCCATTTGACGAGGAGTGCGCGGAGCCAAGAAGTTATGTGTAATACCGTTAGCATTACAAAACACTCCAAATTGCACTTCATTATCAAATTCTCTACCGTGGTCGGTTTTTATTGACAATATTGTACATCCTAATTAATTTTGAATTTTCTTACTGAATATCTCAAATTGATTGAAGGATTCGGTTTTATTCTTAAGGAATCTAGTCCAAGTATACATAAAGTAGTCATCTACTATGACTAAGGTATAGCGGTTTTCTTCGTAACTCAGTACGGCGGATGGACCGAAGAGATCCATATGAAGGAGTTCTAAGCATCTAGTCATTGAGACCATATTCTTAGCTTTGTGACTAGCGTGAGCTTGTTTTCCAATTTTGCAAGCATCATAGAAGTGTTGATCAAACTTAAGCTTAGGTAAGTTTCTAACTAATTCCTTAGATGCTAACGATTGAATGAGACACATATTTGCATGACCTAATCTCCTATGCCATAATGTGGAATTTTCATCAATCGTTGCAAGACAAATTTTTTCTTTTTGCTTATTTCCTAATTTCATCACATATAAGACTTTCTTTCTAATACCTATACCTATAATTTTACCGTCCTTAGTGATTTCACTATCATGTTCAGAGAAAGTTACTTTACACTTATTATCACATATTTGTCCTACACTTAGCAAATTAAATCTTAAGTTATCAACATGTTCTATATTATCTATATTGAGAGAGACATTAGAAATCGTACCTTTGCCAATGATGTCACCGCAAAGATTACTACCAAAAATAACATTACATTCGTTGTATGCCTTGTAGGTTGAGAAGAGCTTTCGGTTACCCGTCATGTGTTTGGAGCATCCGCTATCCTTTATCCACTCATCGGGTTCCAAGTCGACTCTAAGGCTTATCTCATTTGACGCTTGAGCTATGAGGCATGTTTCGCCTCTAATCTTTTCATCATCTTCTTCGCCGCTATTAGTCCAAGAGCCTCCTACGAATGCTCTTTGGTTCTTGTCTTTTGATGGTTTTGGACATTCTCCAATGAGATGATTTGGGTCTCTGCATCTAAAACACTTCCTTTTACTTTTACTATTCTTGTCATCTCGGTTTCTTTGAAAGGTCTTTTTGTCGTTCCTAGGTTGCCTTACAAATCTTCCTCTTCTTTTGAAGAACTTCTTGAAGTCTCTCACCGCCATGGCGTACTCTTCGTCTTCACTTCAAGAAGTCGAACACTCTTCATCACTAGATTCCTTCTTAGCCTTTAAAGCAAGAGATCTCCTTTAGCTTTGACTATTTCAGAATCTTTCTTGATGATCATTTCGTGAACTTTGAGGTTCCTGATAAGTTCATCAAGAGATAGTGATGTTAAGTCTTTCGACTCTTTAATCGTCGTGACCTTTGCTTTCCATTTAGGATGTAGAGCCCTAAGAAACTTCCTAACATAATTCTTGCTAGAATAACCTTCATCAAGAGCTTTTAGACTAGTAATAATAGTATTAAATCTAGCAAAAGCACTATCTATATATTCGTCTTCAGAAATGACGAATTGTTCATATTGTTTAATCCAATGTCGATCTTGTTATCTTTGACATTGGCTATTACCTTGATGGGTGATTAACAAAGTTTTCCAAATTTCTTTTACCATATAACACATGAAAATTATTACATATTCTTTTCTAGGCAAAGCGTTGTAAATAACCATTTTAGCTTCGTTATTTTTTGCAAGTCTCTTTTAAGTTTCATCACTTTGTTTTTCAAAAGGGATAACCTCATCTAATTTGGTTTCAGATTTTGTTCAATAGGTTGAAAATCATCGTTAGTAATAACATGCCAAAGATCAAGATCTTTTGATTTAACATATGTTTCGAATCTATTTTCTAATAAAAAAAAAATATCACTTTCAAGAGTGGTGGACTTTGCAACGGATTGCCCTTCTAGATATTTGTCGGAATCTTAGATCGATCCAAGCTTTAAAAATAGTATATGTTAGCCCTTAAATTGCCGACTTTATATCGAAAATTATAAACAGTTTAGTTTAAAGCGTGACACGTAGGACTAAATAATGACTAGTTAAGATAGTATGTGTCACTAGGACTATAAATACCCCCTTCATACTTCCATGGAGGGGTGAGGATTCATTTTGTAACATTTCACATAAAGTGTATGTGTATGTTTCTCTCTTCTATCACATACACATCTTTCCTTTTTCTCTCATCTCATAATAATATGGCTACTTATTTGTTTCATCCTCCCTAACCTCTAGATCTTCTTAGTTAGTGTTTCTTATTATTAACAAGTGGTATAAAGAGCTAACTGGGGGTGTTTTATATTGTGTTTGTTGCTGCGTTTTTACAGCTTATTTTAAGCTTATTTCAGCTTATTTTTGTGGCTTATTTGGTCACAAACCACAGCTAAAAGTTTTACTATGTGGTTGTTGTTTCTTGTTTAAAGATTATTGATTATTTTAAGCTTATTTCATAGCTTAACAGCTTTTTGAAGCTCTTCTTAGCTTAAATGGCCATGGCTTATTTCGTGCTAATTACTTGTTTTTGAGCTTTATTATCAAGATCAGTTTGTACTTCTGTGTTAGAAACCTTTCTCGCATCAAATATGCTTATAAGTGCTTATTTCGAATTATATTTTGAGTGCTTTTCTTGGCTTATTTATTTATTTCATTCAAGAAGAGTCACAAATCCACAGTTTTCAGCTTTAAGGACTATTTTTTGTTTTTTGCAAAAAGATAAAAAAAAGTACAAGTAGCGGTTTGGTGTAAACCATTGCCACGGCGGTTTGACTGGGTCAACATCAGTTTGCCATTGCGGTTTAGGACAGGTGACAGTGGTTTGATCTTTTTCATGGTCTTTTCTAACCGTTATGCTACCCGTTTGACTAGTCAACGGCGGTTTGGTGGCCGTGGCGGTTTGGTAGTAGTAGCGATTCGATAGTAGTGGCGGTTTGGTGTTTGCTTGACAGCGGTTTGGCTTCTTGCCAGCGGTTTGGTATAAATGCATCGCAGCGGTTTGCCCCCACAACCCAAACCGAGTGAACTCGGTATTTATCGAGTTGAACTGGGTCAAGACTCAAACGATCTAGAATCAAAGAAAAAGTCACCAGAACGTGAAAGAATTAGAACAGACAGACTTGACAAGATTCAAATCACAAGACTCGAACTAAACTACAACAATTACAACTATAACAACATCAACAACCATCATCCACATTTTTCACAATCAAATCCATCAAACTACCTAAATCTCATCGTCATAAATTATCGCAACTCCATCTCCTCCACAATCATTCATAACTCGAATCAAAACTCAAACAAATACAAGAAAGATCTCAGATTCAATTTTTGTGTATTTCAATTAACATCAAGACCTTAAAAGATCCTCAATACGAAATGAAAATCATCACAGATCTATGTGCAGGGTTCAAAACCCTATTCAATTTTCGAACTTAAAGAAAGATTTATAACAATTATGTTATAATCTTTCTATGTTTCGTTGAGACAAAACATAAAACAATAAAACCTACCCGAGACCTTTATCAAAAGATCTTGAAGCCCTGGTCTTGCTACACTTCGAGTAAAAAATTAATGACTACAAGGTTTATGTTCGGGGCTGGGTATAATAAATCGATGGGTTCGTTATGTTTCTTCATTTTGTGGTTTGGTTTTGATAAGAAAACAAAGATAGAAGGATGAAGGGAGATCTATTTTTTTGAATAGTTTGATGACTACGTTTGGAGTGATAAGGTTGGTGCAGTGTAAAGGAGATGAGAGATCGTGCGTGGGATGAAATGATAAAAGGGATTAGGGTTTAACTCTTGTGGTGAGACTGGATTATGCCCTGATAAAATGGGGGATTTAGGGTATAGTGTTTTGATGGACCGGGTTGTTTGAAATACATTGGACCAAGTTTTTGGTTTTTTTTTGTTTTTGTGGGCTGGTGAAGTTTGGACAGACCTTTATAACAAAAAGAAACAAATTGGGCCGAGACTTGATGTTTTGGACGTGGGCTCGCTATAACAAAACGAAACGAATTGGGCTTAGCAGGCCAAATGTTTTAAAAAATATAGTTGGGCCAAGATGTAACAATTGGGATTATCAGAATTGTCTTTATGGAATTGGTTGGTGTTAATGGCTGTTTAAGTATGACTAATGTTATGATTATGCCGGGAATAAAATGCTAATCAGACAATTTTAGACAGTACGATGTTTACCAGTTTAACGATAATTTCAAAACATCATTTGTACTAGTTTAAAAACATTCTCGAACAACAACACAACAAACACGAATTATTACACTAAAAACGATCTGTTATAAGATTCACTAAAATGAAAAATGGCTAAGGATTTGAATTACAAAGAAAAGTGATCACGACTCTATCAATACCTCTTTGTCTTTCTCAAGACTTTTCTCGTTTACACTCTGTTGATTTGGTAATGAAGTGGGTTTCACGAAGGCGTCTACTTATTTCATCATTGAGACTCCTTCTATTTTCTACCCTTTTTCTTTAAATCCAATCTTCGATGATGACTTGGCTTGAAACGATACACTATGATTGAGACTTGGATTATCTAGTTATACATGATGTAAGGAGTTACATTGTAGTACTCACAGGTTATAACTATCACTTAAAGGAGTTACGTTGTAATACTCAGTGTCACACGCATATGTCGATGTGGATAATTTCAAGAGGTGATGTACTTTTATCACTTTTAGGACATGGGTATATAGTACTTATAGATTTAATCTTGCACCGTTCTTCAATCAACAACAGTGCAAGCTTAAATAACAAATTTGGGGGATTTTACTTCATTTTAAAGTTTGGTATATCGGGTTTACTTCACCAAGTGGTCACAATAATAACCGATAGAATACGAGGTTGGTAAGTAAGCTAGAGTTTAAAGGTTGAGATGTAATCAACAATTCTCACAGGATATTATTGTGCTATTCCAAGACAATGGTACTTTATAGTCTAAGCAAATTTCTTAAAGTTCTTCAACGACATTCATATACAAGACCTTGATTATACCAATTTTTCTTGATTTCTGCTTCATCTCCTACTACAGTTTGTGAATACAATAGGGTAATGGTTCGTTTGGATCTCAAGATTTGTGTTTAAGACACAAACTTCTCGTGTATATGTGCGTACACAACAATGATGCTTCTGAGAGTTCGAAACCATTATGGGGGGAAATGTGTACTTTGGTTACCATGTCAACTTCTAGGGGGGAGTAGTGTATACTACTTTACTTAGTATGGTTTATGAAGTATTCTGCATACGTAAGAAGAATTGTTGCTGATTCCTTGCATGTACCCATGAACGAATATTCACCAAGACCTAATGACAAGTAGCAGTAGTATTTTGTGTGGTTTTTCTTCTATAAAATTCTGCTGTGCATGTCAATAACAAATTAAAGATTGTTCAAGCTACATCAACGTTTCAGAATCTGCTCAAGATAGGGATGCTGGTTTGGGGGGAAGCTGATTCAGAAACTTCGCTAAAAAGGAGTCTATGAAGAAAGCTTTTCAAGACATGTTACATGGATTGGGAGGAAGTTAATCCAACTCATGCATACTATAATGGTTCCAGAACAAGTAAAGACAATGAAGATCCAAGCTAGAGTACAAGTTTTCAAGACCAGAGAACTTAGAAACATCTCATGTTTGAAATGCTTTGAAGCACTTTATTTTATTGTAATAAGTACTTGTTTAGAAACGTTGTAAGTAATTCCGTATGTCCACATATTGGGAAGAATGTTAGCCTTAACATATGATTGACTAAATAAGAATTACAATAGTTTTAGTTAAGTGTGACAAGTAGGGACTAATAAATGACTAGTTAAGATAGTTATGTGTCCACTAGTCGACTATAAATACCGCCCTACCATACTTCCATGAGGGGTTGAAGGATTTATTTTGAAACATTTCACATAAGGGGTGTGTGTGGGGTTATCCTCTTCTATCACATACACATCTTTTCCCTTTCTCTCATCTCATAATAAGTATGGCTGACTTATTTATTTCATCCTCCTGACCTCCGGGATCTCCTTAGTTAGTGTATCTTATTATTAACAAGTAAATTTTAAAAAATCTGGAGTAACTGCTCTGATACCAGTTTGTGAAAAACTAAAGGAGGAGAGGTGATTGAATAATTTACAGGTTAAATAGCGTTTTAAAATTTTACTTCTAAAATTGTTAGATCCGAGTATATGTTTAACCAACCAACAATATGAACCTACAATATATATATCTACTAGCAATAACTAAAAAAACGATAAGTAAGAATCACAACAATATAAAGAGATGAGGGAAGGAACAATCAAACCAAGACACCAAAATTTATAGTCGTTCGGCTACGAAGCTCCTCTTCGCCCTACTTTACTCCCCGAGTATCCTACTTGAGATTTCACTATATCAACAAGCTCTCTTTAGGCGAAGAAAACCGTTTACACTTCGCTTACGTTGTTTTCCGACACTAAGCTAAATGTTTATTCCTAATCTTAGCTAGAACCAATCTACCACTTCACAAGTAATACACAATCACAAGATCTACATTATCGAAATTATACATTATCTGATTTACACAATCATACAAGATAATTAAAATAGAGATTTGATTCTTAGAAGAAGAAAAAAGAAATCACTAGACTACAACAATTCGTTTCTTAGCGAATACGAATGTTCTTCTCTTGCCCTTGATAGAGAGGAGAGAATTGATGAGAAAGAAGCTTTGGATTACTTTACACGTCGCTTACGTTATTTTCTGACACTAAGCTAAATGTCGAGTCCTAATCTTAGCTAGAACCAATCTATCACTTCACAAGTAATACACAATCACAAGATCTATACTATCGGATTTATACACTATCTGACTTACACTATCACACAAGATAATCAAAATAGAGTTTTGAATCTTAGAAGAAGAGAGAAGAAATCACTAATCTATAACAGTTTGTTTCTTGGCGAATACGAATGTTCTTCTCTTGCACTTGATAGAAGAAGGTAGAAGATAAAAGATGAGATTTGATCACTTGAAACAAGATTAAACAATGTTAGTGATCTAGAGATTTAGTGAGAGAAAGAAGGTTTTTAGAGAGAGAAAGATGACTGAAAAATTCGTGCTAAGAGGTGTGTTTTTCTGCTGAGAATAATGCAGTATTTATAGCCAGGAAAACCCAATGGTCATCTGGTGGCGGTCCCGGCGGTCCTGGATATATTTGGGGGCCGCCCCTAAATTGACGCTCTGATTTTTGTCCTTTTGTGGGGAAGGTTTATCTTTGTGTGTTGGTTTCTGTTTTGGGGGGAAAACTTAATTCAAAATTTAAACATTATTTTTATTTAACAAAACTATTTTGTGTAATTTTGTAAAAATATAGTTTTGTAGAAATGTGATGGATTAAGAAGAAAAATTATATTCTTGATCACTAATTAAGTTTCATGATTTGTTTATCCATACCTTAAGTGATTTATGTCGAAATAAAAGTTTACGATTAATAACATGTAAACATTTATTTTTATCGTGAATGTTTTTACATTTTGTCATCTTCAAAACTTAGAGGAGTCGAAAAATATAAATAACGTTTTTAAGAATTATTTGTATTAAGAATCTCCTCCTTTTTGATGATGAAAAAATATATACTCATTTTGTATTAAAAAAAATTCAAGTTATTAATGAGTTTTAATCCATTTCTTCCCCTTTTTGTTGAATCCAAAAAGGTTAATCGTCGAGATGTAGAGAGAAAGAATTTGACGATGCCAAGACTCCCCCTTGATGTATACCCCCTCTCGTTTGGGGAACCAAGGGATCGATCTTATGATGTTTTGCTACAAAACCGAGTTAAAAATACAAGTGCAAGAAAACATTTCTAACTAGTAGCGAGATTACAACAAATATATGCAAGGCTAATAATGGAGATAAAGAGAAGATAGCCATGTAAAATATAATGTATTTATATCACCCATAATAATAGAAATTCATTCATAGATAGCGAATTCATACAATAAGGCATAAATTGCTAATAATACCAAGAAATGACGAAATAAATTCATACTTAAATGGTATGAATACTACAAGATAAATTAACTAAGCATGTTATAGAAAGACTTTTAATCCTAAAGCTAGACTATTTAATTCTTGATGTCTAGGAGATGCATTAACTAAGGATGGGTGGTCGTTAATGTAGAGGTGATAAAGGATAGGTTGGTGAGGCATTGTTTGATGGAGCATGACTTTGAGTGAGGAGGGACTCAAGTCGATAGATGTCATCTCTTAATTTGTGAAAGATAGTTTGGGTTTGCATGTAACAATGACAAAATTCGGAATGAAATGTGACTTGGTCATTTGTGGCGGGGTGAATTATGGTAGTTGATGGTGAAGGTGGTGACGGAGGGGTTTGTGTAGACGTATTTGCTGCACGTTGTAGCTCGGTTTCAATGATGTTAGATAAGTGATGAAGTTGGTCTAGTTCGTTCACGATTTGCTCCCTAGTTTAATTTTGTGATTGAGTGGTTTGAGATGAGGGATTAGCAATGTTGGGAGATTGTCATGGCGAAATGATGGGAGAGGGAGGAGGTGAATTGGGTAGAAGAGTAGTGTGTCTCCAAGTGTCTATTATAGACTTTCGGTGTCTTTCTCCATAGTTTTGAGAAGGATGAGAAGAAGACATGATAAGTGAAGGACGGTTTAAGGGAGAAAGGTAGGATGAATGTGGATGAGGAGGATGATGAGTGTATATAAGAAAGATTAGGAAAGGCATGGGGTAAGGAGATAGAGATTCCAAGAAATGTTTGGCTAAATAGAGAAGGTCCAACAAGGTCTAGTGTAAGGATGGTCAAAGATACAGAAAAGAAAGAACAGTAAAAAGTTTTGTGACCCCGCTGGCGATGGTCCCATAAACAGTAGGCGGTCCCAGATATATTGGTGGGCGCCACATGTATTTGGGGGCCGTTTTCTAGGGTTACGAAATTTTCCTAGATTTCTCTGTTTTTTTGTTTTATACAGAAAGAAGAAGACTAGAGAGGGTTGTGTTTCAACAACTCCTATTTCCCAAGAATCAACTAATTTAGCTTATTATATGATTAAACTAGTCTAATTTAAGTTCTATTTGGGAAGCAATTATAGGCATGTAACTGAGAAACAAATAAGCATGCATACTATTATAAATTTAATAGATAACATAATAGAGTGGTAAAACATCCATAATAGGAAAACATATAGATAAGCAAGTTGAGAAGAAATTGAGTTAAATTCATGAGTAAACTAGTCACTACTATAGTACTCAATTGTTGATGGTGAATCATCGACATTGACTCCATCAGGATGTTTCCAGGTTTTCATGGAAGGAGGATAAGTTATGTATTTTGACCTTTTGAGTTTGGGCTTGGTTAGGATGAGATGATTATAGAGACGAGTTAGCAACATGCCATATGACATGAGAGAGTTTGGTTGATTTTTAATGCCCACAATTCGTTTGACTATGAAGTAGGTTAAATTGTAAGGTATGCTCCTCATTATGTTATAGATCATGTGACATGACGATGCGGGAAGAAAGTTGGAATCGTTTCTAATTCCAAAAGCATTATCTTGAATGATTTCATACCAAGATCTCATGTCATGGCGGTGTTCATACTTATGAATTTTGTTTAGGATTTCGGTTTTTCCAAGTATTGTGATAGATTGTTGTAACACCCCCTTATTTGACATATAGCAGCGGAAGCTAAATTGGGGTATTACTTCATGAATCAACAGTCATAATCATAGAAAACGACTCAAAAGAGACGTTTTGGAAAATTTAGTTATCATTCAATATTATTTCAGAGTTTTACAAAAGGAGGTCCCAAAATACATTTGAAAACATAAAGGTTGAATGATAACAAGTTTGGACGTCCTCAAGTCCAATGCCACTCCGTGCCATAGGTTGCTTAATTACCTGAGATAAACATGCTAAAAAGGTCAACACAAAGGTTGAGTGAAATTCACAGGTTTGAAATGTAATAGTTGAATACAAGTCAATGTAATAGTAATAATTGCAACGAATACAATTATCATGGTAAACAATATTATATTATTGCACTAAGCTCATGACACCGAAGCCTTAAGTAAATGTTATTCATAAGTTGTTGCCCCAAGCGGGTGCTTTGCCAAACACCCGGAGTTCCTCAAATGAAATGCGTCCGCTGGCCATGTATGTACCAGAACCTGGACGGGGAAGTTCAATCCCAATAGATCTATTCACGGCATTCGCGCTTACTTCGCAAAGTAATTAACGGTTCATGATAGTGGGGCCTTATGGCAAATGGAGGTACTTAGGCAATAATATATCAGGATAGCATACAGTTAGAAAATACTTGTATTCATGGTTTATAGCATGTATCTCCCCACGGGATTTGTAAAACATATAAAGGTGAGACTATGAACTCACCTTGATAAGGTAGTTGATTGATTTGAAATTTAATTCAAATGAAAGTAAACAGCCTCGTCACGCAACCTGGGGTAATATGTCAAGTCTTAGTTTGATTGTTTCAAAACTTTATTTCATAAAGTTTAACGTAAATGATTTTGGTTTATTAGTTTGTGAAAACATCGTATCACTATTCGGGCTATCATAATCCAGAGGTCATGTAGTAAACGTTTGAGGAGCTAGGACACTTTAAATCGTAAATCCAGCAACTCGTCAAAACGTCTACCCAAATGAAAGCCCCTCACATGAAATTCCCTAGTAACGTGATATGTTATAGTTTAAATGATAGGGTTTTTATTCTTTTAAGTTTTCTTCAAAACTAATGGATGATGAAAATTATGTTAAATATATAACATAATTATTTTATAGTGTTTCGATTGACGAATGATAACGACAAATGTGTCGGGTTTTAATAAAATCGAGTCTTATAATATTTAAATATATTTTTATAATTAATATAAAAATATTACATTTTATACCCTTGAGAATATGAAAATGACAATTTATACCCTTGGTATATATTAATTTACAAATTTAACCCTTTATATATAATTTTAAAACATTTAAACCTTTAACTTTAGAGTATGGCAAAACAAACCCCTGAAGTTTAACTTTAGGATAATTACACTTTTGGCCCGAAAGTTATATAGTTTCTAAAATTACAATATATACCCTTATGCATGAAATGTTTTGCGTTTTTAGTCCAAATTCCATAATCTTTGTATTTTTGATCTCAAAATCAATTTGCAGCTTATAGCTTATTACTATAAGCTAAAATAAGTAAGTTTTACGAGCTTGTAGCTTATGAAAAGAGCTTATGAGTTTAAAAATCCAAAATGGGCACGTTTGGTTTAGAAACAATAACCCGATGGGTTAGGGCTTTTAGGATTAGTTTTAATGATTATAAAAGTGATAAGTGAGCTTATAGAAATAGCTTATTACAACAGCTTATGGCTTTTAGCTTATGGGGTTTATGAATAGAGCTTATTAGGGTTTTAAGGGTGCGTTTGGTTTAGGAAAACCAAATGAGTAGGTTTAGGGTTTAAGAACTTAACTCATGTGATCATGAAAGTGTATAAGAGCTTATAAAGGATCTAAAACTTATCAAGAGCTTATTGAACAAGTAAAAAGACTTACTAGCACACGAAATGGGTGAAATGGGTCGAAATGTGACCCAAAACTTAGGAGATAAATTCAAGAACTCTTCTTTTATTATCCCTTGGTTCCAAAATAGCTTAAAGATCTTTCCTTATCTTCTAGGGCTTGGCTAGAACATAGTTTTGAGGTAGTATGAAACTTAGTGGTAAGTTTTGAAGGTGTACATGTATACGTGTATATATAGGGTTGAAATAGGAGTGGTGACCAAGTTTGTGTGGAGTAGTGGCCAAGTTGTGAAGAGTGGTGGCCAAGGGATAGCTAGGGTGACTAACATAAGCTAAGAAGTAGCATAGAGAGGTGTATGGAGGTGGAAAGGGTGCGGTTTTACAAGGTAGGTGCTTAATCTTGGGGCTCAAGGGTGGTGACAAGGTTCTAGGCATGGTGGTGTGCCATGGTGGAGGGTGGTAGCTTGGTTAGAACTTGGTTCAAGCTAGTTAAGGTGTTACGGGTACATTAGGGTTTCGGGTTAGGGTTTTGGATTTAGGACGAGCTATGGGCTGAGATAGAGGGAAAGATTAGTTCAAATGTGGTGCATTGGAGTGTTGTAAGTTGTGTTTAAAAGGTTGCACGAAATCTATAAAGAAATTAGAGGGAAATGCCTATTTTGAATGTTATGCATTATCGGGTTGTACATTGAGCTTAAAGGAGTTGTATTAGGGTTTTGGAGGGAAAAGGTATTCAAATATTATGCATTGATACCTTGTACATATGCCTTAAAGGCTTGTACCTTTGTATTGTATGTAAACATTACATATAGTTAGGGTTTTGATATAAACGTTTAACGTATAAAGGCCGTTTTATAATAAACGTTATGAATAGTACGTTAAATAGATAACGTATGGTAAAATTGGAGTTTAAAACATATAGCTTGACATATTATAACGTTTACTTGCTAAATGTTGATGAAATTGGCATTTGTAGGTTGCGTGAGCTCGTTTACTTTTGTAATGTAAGTTACTGTACATTATGGATGGAATAAAGCAAATTTTTTTCCATGAAAATGGTTGCATCTAATTTAATAAATGGATAATTACATAGATGAAATTTGTGGGTTGTTATAATTGTATGATTTCATTTGGTGTTGGAATGTTTGTTTGGTAAGGGTTGTTTATTTCTCGATTAGTTCTCAGAGATTAAAGAGAAGAATCTTCCAAGTAGGTGCAATCTCCTTCACATGAGTTGAAGAGAATGTAAGAAAGAGACTTAAGTGACAGAAGAAAGGATCTTTTTAATGCCTAAAATTTTAAGAAAATTGTTTGGTCAAAGTTTCTTATGAGTTCTGCCTAGGCAAAAAATTATAACAAAAACCTAGGACATATATCTTCGTAGACCTCAAACAGATCTTGGAATTTGATTGCTTGAAACATTAGAAGAATGTCATCATGACGAATGTGTCTGTAGTTGGTTGTACGCCCTTCATGGATAGTTCTAGACTCCAGATCACAAATTATAGGATATAAGTAATTAGGAAGGTATGGTTCATTTGAGATTTTTGGGATGTAGATTTTGCTATAATCAAGTTCTTCTTGAGACATTCTTTTTCACCTAATATCAACAAGAATGTTTTAGTATGTGTCATTGATGACATCAAATAACGTCTATTTTATAGCATCATTTATCCTATATAAATTACTCATTTTATATAATTATTGCAAGAATTGGTACTTAATTGCTTATATTTATTATTTGTAGTAATTATGGAGTACATTATGAAGTTTATATAAAAGACACGCATTTTGGAGCATAAATGAAGAGTTCAAGAAAGTCTACTGAACTGACAGCAAATACGCCGTATTATTCTAGACTTATACGCCGTATCCAAGACTTGATGAACTAAAAGACCATTGCATGACTTTGAAGAATACGTCATATTCGCATCAACGATACGCCGTATATAATAGTTTGGTCAACAATGAAGAACCAATTGGGTTTACCTTAATACGCCGTACCCAATAAAGAAGATACGGCGTATCCATGCTTATACTTCACAGCATTAACCATGAAATCATAAGTTAGAGGATTATTCACTCTCCTAAAATAGAAGAGTGGTTACAATTTCGTCATTAAGACGAATGGTCAAAGATTCTGCCATTATGAGTAATTAAATCAAAAAGCGTATATATGGAAAGACTTTATCCCTACTCCAAGAAAACAACCCTATACGCCGTATTCATCTCAACGGATACGCCGTATTGACTAATTTTCAGAAACTATAAATACAAGTCCCTAAACTCAGTTTTAGGTGTGCAAGAAAATCCCAAAAACCACCAAGTCGATTCTCAGACGTATAAAAGAGCCAAGAAGGTCAGAAATGAGCCTAAAGATCATAGGAAAACTCTTGTAATCTTTGCACAACCGAATACGCGTTCGATTGAGGTTTCTTTATTTTAATCGTCCATATATCAAACCGTGTGTATTTTTACAATGACTATGGGCTGATACCTTTAGGTATCAGCCATGTTTATGAAGGTTTAATGTTTGGTTTGTTTATCTCGATTGTCTTAATTTATCGTTGATTGTTTGATTATGTTTATCATTTTATACTTGTTTACGTGCTTGTATGTGACCTATCATTCAACTGGGTCTAGTCCTACATATTTAATGCGCTGCAACTTCGGTGTTGTGTGGGCGTAGGCTAAGAGTCCGGGATGGCTCTCCATATTTGCAAGTAAGTGGGTAAAGTCCCAATGGGCTAGGGTTTAATAAGATCCCATTATTAATCACCTAAGGTAGATTATAATCAACAAAAAGTATGCTTTATGCGGGCACGTTAATTGTGACAGGATTGTTCGTGTATAGGTCTTAGGATGAAGTACCGCCTAAGTCTTAAGAATGATATGCCGCTTCGAGATAAGATTATCATTGCACTAATAAACAAACCTGCATTTTATCAGATTATTCATGGTTGATATGTTTTCCTTATATTAGTATTTGACGCTTTTCCTATCGTTTGTTAATCTTTCTTGTGTTTTTTGTGGTTTATTGCTTTACTTAGCATCACATTACTTGATTGACACCCAAACTCGTGTCAGCTCCAGGCTAAACCCCTTTTTCTTTAGTTTAGGGTTTGTATAAATTAGATAACTAAAATACTAATAAATTAGATATTAATGCTCTCGCTCTTAGTGATCGACACCCTACTTACCAACGAAGCTACATCTTGACCGGATACACTGCTCATTAAAGTGTTGTTTTTAGGTTAAATCGGCAAAATATAAATAGTAAAACTTGATACATAAAATAACACCTACACAAAGACACATCAAGGTTTTTGGCGCCGTTGTCGGGGAGTGAAGTTGTTTAATTCTTATTTATTAGTGTTTTAGTTTAGTTTAAATTTCATAATTGTGTGTTTAATTTCCTGCATTGTATAATTTGCATATTGTATGTTTGTATGCATTGTTACAGCCTGCTGTAACATTCTGAGTCGAATACTCAATACGGCGTATTCAATTTCTTGGATACGGAGTATAAAAATTTTCAAACCAACACAGTGTATTCGACTCTATCATCAAATTCAGTTTACTGAATACGACGTATTAGACTATATGACAGTTTTCTTTCCAAGCAAATTTATTACAGGTTAAAATGGACGACCCCAACATTAATATGGAGGAATATATCATGCTTGAGGAAGAAAAAGCTCAAAAACGTGGTAAGGTGTATAACTGGGAAACTGCTACGTATGGTAAGATCTGGTATGATGAAGACGTTCTCGAACCCAAATCTGTTGAAACCAAATTCCCAGCTATAGTCTTCAATGATTGTTTGACATTGAATGAAACACCTTCTTGTGAACCCACGGTAAGTTCCCTTAATGATGACATTGACTTTAGAATTTCGTTTGACGAATCTGACGATGAAGATTACACGGTAGTTTTTGACAAAAACTCGTTTTCTTATAAAATGATTTCTACCAATGATTTGAAAGCGGATTCAAAAAATGATAATGAAAAAGTCAATATGCCTTTATTTCCATCACCCGAGCATGAGGTCAGTTATTTTAATGATTTAGACTTCTTTAAAGATTTTGAGAATGAATTTCCAGCCATTGTTTACAATGATGCTCTAACGTCTAAATCAAATCTCTTAACTGAACCTACTATAATTCCTAGATATATCGATGAATTTGATTTGAAAGATGAAACATCATTGTCCGAATGTGATGAAAAGGAACAAAACGTTTTATACTTTAATGATTTACTTCCTTTTAACGTAATTTATCTCGATGATTTAAAATCGGATACGGACAATGATAATTATAAAATCAATATTGAGCAACCTTCGGGGGATATGTCTGTCATACCATCACCTAATGTAATAAATGTTGATACACAAGGGTCAAATAATCTTTTGGAAACAAGTCATGATACATTTTATCAAGGAATTAAATGTTGATATCATGACTTGGAATCATCTTAACAAAGGGATGTCATTTATTTTCCTAATCAAGAATTTGTATGTGCCATTTGGCATCCCGTTCGACCCCAAATTGTTTTATAATGATGGGATTAAATTGGGAAAAGTCTAACTTAAAGACTTTTCTGTAAACAAAAGTGCTTGCCGGGAGACAACCCGGAATATAATTTTCAATTTTATTATCGAGTCTGTCTTCCCAGACTGTCTATACGGCGTATCCAAACCCCATGGATATGGCGTATTGACTATCTGGACGTTATCCAGTCTTAATTTTCAGCACAGTCTATACGGCGTATTTTCAATTAAAACGAATACGGGCGTTATTACAGGTTTCATACGGCGTATTCCTGGGGTATGGATGCGGCGTACAGTTTTCTTGTAACAATATTTAGTTATAGTTTACTGATTTTTAACGAATTACACCGGAGGATGGGGTGTTGCACTTGTTTTCTTATGCTTAATACAGGAAC
Organism: Tanacetum coccineum; assembly: GCA_026074375.1. Classification (NCBI taxonomy): domain Eukaryota; kingdom Viridiplantae; phylum Streptophyta; class Magnoliopsida; order Asterales; family Asteraceae; genus Tanacetum; species Tanacetum coccineum. Next base: position 57,573 of record BQNB010000672.1, on the reverse strand, counting down.
CTTCTGAACGAAACGACAACGTTGGCGGAGTATTTATAAATCTGGAAATCTAAAAGTGTTGGAGTCTTGAAATCCCAAGACGGATGTTCAACATACCTTTTTGCTCAAATATTCAAAATGGAGAATCATCCAGAGCAAACTATCAGGGAAGTTTCCTCGTTCTAATTCTTTTTCCCATATTTATTTAATTGTTTTATCTATACAACAAGGACGTTGTATTATTTAAGTGGGGGGATGGAGAATTAGAACGTACTTGTCCTCATTTTCACAAATAAACTGATATATGGTTAAAAATGCCTAAAAATGGTCAAAATTTAAAAAATTTCCAAGCATACTTTTTTTGAAAAATCACTAGTTACATTACCTAGCGCACTATTACCCTTATTATCTATTTGTGAGAATTAAGCCTTTCCGTTTTCAACTGCTTACTAAAATTCCACAAAAATATGTGTGTGTCGGTGATGTAGTGGACTTTAGAACTTGACCTAGTATATCACTCGAGACCTCAATGATGAGTACTATGGATTTAGATGGAGTAACATGCTTAACTGGTAAACTTTAGGATTTACCAAAAAGCTACATTCGTATTTTTAATTATATCACTGGTTAGTTAACCCCGTGTAACCCTTTTGCTTACTCTTCTTTTTAGAGTATGATACCCCTAGAACAACCTGCTGAGCCATTCCTTTCTTTTTCCACATCAATTAAAATTGTTTCGTTACACCTTTACATCTTAGCCTACCGTGTAGATTAAAGCCTATTTTAATCAATGTTGCTAGTTGCTTTCGTGTAAAGTTTTGTAGTTTCTGCGTCAAAGTGAAATTTCTCTATCTATGTAATGGTCGGGAAAATTACACAATGCAATGGGAATGTTTGTAGCTCGTGTGTTTTTGCTACTTTCACAATTATGTATTATGTTCGAAAGAAGAAAAGTTCAAGAGAAAATTAGTCAGACAAATGATGATTATTAAGACGGTGAAATTACGCCGAGATTTATGATGTATTGTTGAAAAAAAATAAATGATGAAAAATATAGTCGGTTCATAGAGCTTACACCGATGAAATTATCTGAAATGATCGATTATTCGTTGATACGCACAAAAATCAACGATGTAAAGTATTGCAAAAAGTGGCTGATATCACCACTTATTTTGTAAAAGTATGTAAAGTTCGAGATGTAAGGGAAGATGACCGTTATGGGAACGCCAACTTAGGTTTTCATTGTCATCTATGATCGAGACGTTTGTTTATAAGTTCGAGTCTTTGTCATGGAATGGTCAGGGAAAGTTACTAGCAACCGCACCTTATTTGTTGGCTTTAATCTATTTGTTTGTTTATTTTATTTAACAACAATTTTACTTCCCTTTCCTGATAACTAACCTTAGGATCTACTCGAATGAGAATGTGTACGAGCGTAGATGTCTATTCCGTCGTTACGGCCATGTATGCATGTCTCATATGCCTTGTTTGACGACGACATTTAGTGAAAGTCATAAGCTCCACACCTTATATCATTATTTATCCTAATGAGAATGTTCAAACCCGAGCCTACTAATAAATACCCGATTTACCTTTTGACTTGTCACTCCTTAGCTTTAGAGGTGGAGATGTGTATCCTTACCAAGCCTATAATACGAAGCTAATCACGACCGAGAAAATGAGCGTACCACTTAAATGTTACACCCTATATTAGTTGAGTGATCTGAGTGTTTTCATCCCATGTTTCGTGAGGAGCTTGGTTTTGTACAAGTGATTAGAACAAAAAAGTGCTTAACTAAAAAATCCTTAACCCCGGTTAGGATACATTTTCAAAAACCTTTCTAAAGTCTACTTGAGGACAAGTAGGATTCAAGTGGGGGGATATTTGATGACATCAAATAAGGTCTATTTTATAGCATCGTTTATCCTATATAAATTACTTATTTTATATAATTATTGCAAGAATTGGTACTTAATTGCTTATATTTATTATTTGCAGTAATTATGGAGTACATTGTGAAGTTTATATAAAAGGCACGCATTTTGGAGCATAAATGAAGAGTTCAAGAAAGTCTACTGAACTGACAGCAAATACGTCGTATTATTCTAGACTTATACGCCGTATCCAAGACTTGATGAACTAAAAGACCATTGCCTGACTTTGAGAATAGGCAGTATTCGCATCAACAATTAGCCGTATTTATACGTGGTCAACAATGAAGTACCAACTTGGGTTACCTCAATAGTGTATCCAGTAAGAGATGCGGCGTATCCTTGCTTATCACTTCACTCAATTAACCACGAAATCATAAGTCAAGATGAGGTTTATTCACTTCCTAAAAATAAAGTGTGGTTAATTTCGTCATTTAAGACGAATGGTCATAGATCTTCTGCCTATTATGAATAATAATAAGTCAAAAAGTCGTATATTATGGCAGATTTACGCTACTCTAAGAAAAAAGCCCGATACGACGATTCATCTAACTTAGCGTTATTGACCCAATTTTCAGACACAATAAAAGACAAGAACCTAACTCTGTTTTTTAGGTTATTTTTTTTATTTCTGTGCAAGGAAAATCCTAAAAAAACCACCAAGTTAATTCTTAGCCATATAGAAGAGCCAGAGTAAAGGTCAGAAATGAGCCTCAAGGTCAATAGAAAGTCTCTTCGTAATCCTTGCACAACGAATTACATTCGATTGTGGTTTTCTTTATTTATATTCATTCATATATCAAACGTGTGTATTTTTTACATGACTATGGGTTAGGTATCAACATGTTTGATGAAGGTTTTAAGTTTGGTGTGTTTATTCTCGATTGTATTTAATTTATCGTTGATTGTTTGATTATGTTATATTTTAAATTGTTTTACGTGCTTGGGATGTGACTATCATTCAATGGGTTTAGTCTACATATTTAATGCGTTGCAACTTCGATGTTATGTGAGCGTAGGCTAAGAGTCCGGGATGGCTCTCCATATTTGCAAGTAAGTGGGTAAACTCCCAATTGTAACACCTCCAAAATCAGTTCGCAGCGGAATGGTAACATTGGGGTGCTACGTCAAAGTATAAAAATCAAGATATAGAAAACGACCTTAAATGGACGTTAAAAATAAGTTTCATTGCAGACTTGTCATTACAAAAGTCAGGAGTTTTACGTTAGTCCCATAGTTTGATTAAAAAGACAGTAAGATTTTATAGACAAAAGTTTCATTGATTTAAGAATAGAATCACCTCTAATTAGATTATCCGTCACGGCTCCCATCCAAGCTTATGCCTCAGCCACCTGTGATTTTAAAACTATGCTAAAACGTCAACAAAATTGTTGAGTGGAATTATGGTTTATCAGGAAATAGCGTGGACCACAAGATCAAGTAATAGTAGGACTATGAAAAAAATTCAATAGTCTAAAATTGTATTATTGCCCTAAGTCATGACACGAACTTAACGTAATAACTGTAATAAAAACCAGTACTCCGAAAGGTTTTGTGCCCCAACACGGATTTCAGATGTTACAAAACTCCTACGAAGTCTTATTCAATACAGATGTTGCCAAACATCCTACGAATTTTCTTCAAATGTTAAATGCGTCAATGGTCAACTAGAAACCACAGCCCAGACGGGGATGGTCAGTCCCGATAAGGATCTATCCATAACACAAGCGGTATACCCAGCAGGTTATTTAACGGTTATGATTAAAAGGGGAATTAAATGGCATACGGTATACTTTAGGCAGTAATGTAATCAGGAAATAGCATACAGTTTTGAAAACACTTGTGTCCAAAGAAATCAAGCATGCAATCATCCCCCATATTAATAAGAAGTATTAGAAAAAGGGGGCTACAAACTCCACCTTGAGTGAATGTGTAATCAACAAAGTATTCACAAATAGAAAATGTGTCACGCTTTACGACGAATCAAACTAATCTATACTAGGTCGTATAAGTACTAAACACTTGATTATTTATAGGTCGTATTGATCTTATACTATCGTTCGGTCTATCATATTTATTGAGGTCATGTATGGACGTATGAGGTAGCTAGGACTCTTTTTTTAAATCGTAAATCCAACAACTCGTCGATTACGCAACCCAGATTGAGAGCTGGCTCATTTTGAAAACTCCCTAGTAATTTTTTGTACTTTGATTAACTAAAACTCCATATATTTCTATATAGCTATATCAACAGTCTAATTCGTTTTGGTTAAAAATGTGTTTAACAAGTTAAACGTTTATTAATTTACGTTGTAGTAGTAAAACTTGGCGTAATTTAGCGTTTTACGCCCGAATTTTAAACGTTTTTATGGTCCTAGCTTTTCGTATTAGGACGAGTTATCATAATTTGAAATTTTCATAATTTGGACCTACTGGTGAACAGTACTTTTTACTGTTCACACCAGTTATAAAGTTATTTTTATAGTTTTAGGAATCGTAAATCTCGTAAATGTCGTAACTTATTCGTTTTAAACTCGTTTGTAGCGATTCTTTCGAGTCGTTCTCGTATTTTAAAGTTTTAATCATATTAATGAATGTTTAAAAAATATAAGTTTTCTATGTGTGAATAGTTCATTTTTATAAAATAGTTTTTTATAAATAGTATATATTTACGTAAACTTGATATCGTCGTATCGTATTTATTATAAATTGTTTTTTTCGAGTTTCTTATCATTTTGGAATTCGTTCATTAATGTAGTATTTTATAAAAATATAAAAATGAAGGCTTCTTTTCGAAATTAAAACAACAAAACTTAGAAAAATATGTTTAAAACTAGTTTTTATAACTTTTTAGTTTAACCACTTTGTTACTAGTCCATTATAACATTTATTATCACATGTCTTACATCATTAGGATCTCTGTCATTAATTTAATTCAAACCACATAACACATGTCTAGGTGTACAAGGTTATATCACAGCATAAATATGTTTTAATGTTTAATGTAACCTAATTGTTGATTTCACTATATAGAACGTATTATAAATATAAACAAATTATGAAAAGATTAGAGTGTTAGATAACCTTAGTGTGATGTAGTGTGATGACCAATATATATCTAAACCCTTGTTTAGATTTTATACCCAAGTTTATACAACCAAAAAAACCCTAGCTTCCTTTCTTGTTAAATACTTATAAATGGTTAACCAAGTCTTGTAAACACATAAGGATATCTTAGATATGTAGTAGGAATGTGTGTAAATATAATAAATAAAATTTTGGTATGGATTTTGGGTGTTGTTCTTGGTGGTCGTGGCCTAAAGGAGCAAGGAGTGGTTTTCCTTGTTTGTTTTTCACCAGTAAATGAATGTGTATGTGTTTGTATTACTATTACAAGCCTATATAGTCTTGAATAGTCAGAAGAACATTAGCGAGGGTTTTTTAAGGAGTATTTGTCAAGGGATCTTAAGCCTCAAGGGTCAAGGGAAACATAGGGAGGGTTTTTAGGGAGACTTCTTTGTCCACAAAAAAACTAGCTAAAAGTCCTTATGGTTTTAATGAAAAGAGTTTGTACAATTTTCAAATGGTAGAATGTGTGCTATATGTCCCCTTGGACAACATAGCCACGAAATATAGGGGGAAGGTGCTAGTTGGTGATTTTTATTATCTTGTATAATATCTAGCATAATTTACAAGTTATAAGTTGGTTACTTTTAATATAAAGGTAAAACTTGTAATGTATAAGTCTTGGTTTATTTTCTTTGCATAAAATTTGGCTAAGTTAATAAATATGAGTGTATTTTTATAAAACTTTGGGTATTGGGTATAATAATGGGTATTTGTTGAAGTGTAGAAAAGTTTTGGTGGTTCCGAATATGCCTAAATGTATTTTATTGCGAAACGTAAACGTTTTACGCAACCAATAAAAATAAAATATAAAAAGTTTATTATTACTTTCGTAAAAATAATATATTGCTTGCTTGACGAAAGCTTTAATTCGTTTGGTGTCCGTTTACGTTAATTATTGATTTTTAGCTTACGCGATTTAACTTAACTATTATAAAAATTTAAGATACGAAACAGCGTACCGAGACAGGAAAAAAATAAATAATTAGTGAATTTTAATAGCGTCGTTCATTTGATCATAAACACGGACTGTTACACAATGGGCTAGCGGTTAATGAAGATATCATTATTAAATCACCTAAGGTCGTAATTATAATCAAAAAAAAGATGCCTTTGTGCGGGCACGTTAATTGTGGACAGGATTGTTCGGTTATAGGGTCTTAGGATAAAAGTACCGACTATGTATTAAGAATGAGATGTCCGGCTACGAGATAATTTTATCATTGCATAATAAAACAAACTGCATTTATCTGATTAGTCATGTTGATATGTTTTCCTTTAATAGTAATTTGACCGTTCTCTATCGTTTTGTTTTGTTAATCTTTCTTGTATGTGTTTTATTACTTTTACTTGTCATTAAAACCTTAACTTAGATACCCAGGCTCGTACCAGTCTCTCAGGCTGAACCCCCTCTTTATTATTAGCTTAGGTTTTGCATAACTAAAATACTGATAAATTAGATATTAACGCTCTCGCTCTTAGTGATCGACACCCTACTTACCAACGAAGCTACATCTTGACCGGGTACACTGCCTGTTAGAGTATTGTTTTTAGGTATAGTCGGCATAAAATAAATAGTACAACTTGATACATAAAATACTTACGCACAATGACACATTAGTCATTCTCAATTTTCAATTCCCTTTAGACACATTCCTAGTGTGTGCCTATATGCAACAAATGTGGAGTAATGGTTAACTTGACTCTAAAATAAAACCTATGAGTTAACCCAAACACTCCTTAATTCAATTTTGCTTATCTAAACATGTCAAAATATACATATGAATTATGTATTTTGACTTTTGCTCATGAGATCATTATGCATGTATGCAAAAATGTTTTTAGGACGTATTAACAATGCATTAAAACAATTTTATGGTGTTCCTAACGTGAGTGATTTTGAAAGAAAATTAGGGTTTTTGAGCGAATGAAAAACTTTGACAAACACATTCAATTATGCAAATCTTATGTCTATGGAAAGCATATTAGTTATACATTGTGTTATTATAGTCCTAATTGCACACAAACACAAGAAAAATAAAAATCCCCATTTTTAAATTTTTGTTCAACATGAACCCTAGACACAAATTTGAAAGAAAATAGATGAAATGACTTACAATTAATAATCTTTATGATGTTAGGATTGATTATTGGTGTTGATTTGATCTTTAATTTGTGTTTTAGTGGTTGATTTTAAGATTTGGTGGGTTTTGTATGTCGCTATAGTTAGAGAAGAAGGGGGTGTTTGTTTTTGTGCTTAAGAAATTCGTGTGCATACATTTAGTCATGACTGGTGGCGGTCCCATATCGATATGGGAGCCGCCTGTTTTAATCAGGGGGTCACCCACGATATGGGGGCCGCCTCCAGTGGAGGTGTTTTGGACTTGATTTTTAACAAATGTTTTACGAAAGGAGTGGCATTTTAATTTGCATTTCACGAAATAAAAATGCTTAAAGTACTTCGGATGAAGTAATTAAGTTGTCATGACACGGAGTGGAACACGGATTAGAATCGAGATAGAAGAAAAGAAGAACGATTTATGGAATGTGTTCCATCATTCCTAAACCAATACGTAGATAGTTAAACGATTCACGTTTAAGGGGTTTAGTGAGAATGTCGGCGATATTATCGACGAACGACACTTTTTCGATAGAGATATGTCCTTTCTGGACATTATCACGAAGAAAGTGGTGACGAATTTTGATGTGTTTAGTTCGAGAGTGTTGCACCGGAAGGTCAATCGCGCCTTTATTGTCGCACATAATCGAGACGTCGTCGAGTCGAATGTCGAAGTCGATAAGAGCTTGTTTCATCCATAGTGCTTGTTGACATGCCTTTTCGGCGCTTACGTATTCGGCTTCGGTAGTGGATATAGTAAGAGCGGTTTATTTCATCGAGAACCAAGATTTCAAACAACATCCTACGAACGTACAAATACCGCTAGTGCTCTTTCTATCCACATAATCTCCTGCATGATAAGAGTCGGCATATACTACGGTTTCTATGTCGGTCCCCTTAGGATACCGTAATCCTAAGTGCGTAGTGCCTTTAATGTATTAGAAGATATGCTTAACCGCTTCAAGAAGAGAGGTTTTGGAATCCTCTTAGAAGCGTGCACAAAGGCAGACACTAAACATGATATCGAGCTTACTTGCCGTTAGGTAGAGTAAACTACCTATCATGCCTCAACACTGGGTACTATCTACTGACTCACATTATTCATCTTTCACGAGTTTAGTATCCGAGGACATAAGGGTTTTTATTGGTTTAGAATATTTTAAGCCAAATTTCTTAAGCATTTCTTTAATATATTTAGATTGATTAAAGAATATACCGTCTTCCATTTGTTTTATTTGTAATCCAAGGAAGAAGTTAAGTTCATCCATAATGCTCATCTCGAACTCGTCACACATGATTTTGGAAAATTCATCACACGTGTCTTGACAAGTCGAACCGAATATAATGTCATCGACATATATTTAAACGATGATGAGATTTGAACTTTTCTTCTTAGTAAAAAGTGTGTTATCTACCATTCCCATTTCGTACTCATGTTTAATAAGAAAAGCTTTTAGTCTATCATACCAAGCTTTGGGTTCTTGTTTAAGACCATATAAAGCTTTTTTTAGTTTATAAATATGATCCGGTTTTTCAAAATCAATGAATCTTGGAGGTTGTGCAACGTATACCTCCTCGTTGATAAAACCGTTCAGGATTGCACTTTTTACATCCATTTAAAATAGCTTAAAATCTAAAGTACAAGCATAAGCTAATAGTATTCTAATAGACTCAAGTCTAGCAATTAGGGCATAAGTTTCATCATAATTAATGCCCTCTTGTTGATTATAGCTTTGGGCGACTAACCTAGCCTTATTTTGAGAAACAACACCGTTCTCGTCTAACTTATTTCTAAACACCCACTTAGTTCCTATAATTTTCATATTCTTAGGTTGTGGTACTAACTCCCAAACATCGTTTGCAACGAATTGATTTAATTCATCTTGCATAGCGATCATCTAACTTTTATCCGTTAAGGCTTCATTCACATTCTTAGGTTCTGTAGTTGATATAAAACAAAAGAAGTTACTTTGGTTTTGGGCTTGTGACCTAAGAGTTCTTTGGTTAAGATTTCCTATGACATTTTCTAATAGATGGTTCCTAGATTCCTTAATATTGACTATTTCGTCAATTTTTAAATTTTCAACCTCAATGTCATTTTCTAAGTTTTTATTTTCGGTTACCTTAATTGCTTCTTCTTTATCTAAGTCATCATCCACCAAGGGTGATGTCTTAAAGGGTGGAGGAGTTTCATCTAATGTCACGTTGAGTGATTCTTCGATTTTCATGGTATATTTGTTTAGGATGGTGTAGGCTTTATTATTTTGGGAGTAACCTAAAAAGACACATTCGTATGACTATGGGTCAAACTTAGTATGATAGTCTTTGGTGTTTAAAATGAAGCACTTGCTTCCAAATACCCTAAAGTAATTAAGAGTAGGTTTCCTACCTCTCAAGAGTTCATAAGGTGTTTTACCTAGGATGGCTCTAATTAGGATTCGGTTGAGGATGTATGTTAAAGTATCTACTTCGTTACACCAAACATTTTATGGTAACAATTGTTCATTCAATATGGTTCTACTCATTACTTATAGTGTCTTATTTTTTTTTTCTACCACGCCATTTGATTGTGGAGTGCGTGGAGCCGAGAAGTTATGTGTAATACCGTTGGCATTACAAAACTCTTCAAATTGCACTTCATTATCAAATTATCTACCGTGGTCCGTCCTAATTGATACTATTGAACATCCTAATTGATTTTGTATTTTCTTACTAAAGATTTCAAATTGCTCGAAAGCCTCGGTTTTATTCTTAAGAAATCTTGTCCAAGTATACCTAGAGTAGTCATCTACTATGACTAAGCTGTAGAGGTTTCCTCCGTAACTTCGTACGACGGATGGACCAAAGAGATCCATATGAAGGAGTTCTAAGCATCTAGTCGTTGAGACTATATTCTTAGCTTTGTGACTAGCGTGAGCTTGTTTTCCAATTTTACAAGCATCACATAAACGTTGATCAAACTTTAGCTTAGGTAAGTTTCTAACTAATTCCTTAGATGTTAACGATTGTATGAGACGCATATTAGCGTGATCTAATCTCCTATGCCACAACGTGGAGTTTTAATTAATTGTTGCAAGATAAATTTTGTCTTTCGGCTTATTTTCTAATTTCATCACATATAAGTCTTTCTTCCTAATACCTCTACCTATAACCTTACCGTCCTTAGTGATTTCACAGTCATGTTCAGAGAAAGTTACTATACATTTATTATCACATATTTGACATACACTTAGCAAGTTAATCTTAAGTTATCTACATGTTCTACATTATCTATATTGAGAGAGTCATTAGAAATCGTACCTTTGCCAATGATGTTACCGCGAAGATTACTACCAAAAATGACGTTACCTCCGTTGTATGCCTTGTAGGTTGAGAAAAGCTTTCAGTTACCCGTCATGTGTTTAGAACATCCGTTATCCTTTATCCACTCATCGGGTTCCAAGTCGACTCCAATGCATATCTATTTATATAAGACAATAACTCAAACATTTGGTCCCCAATATCTCATGGGTCCAAAGTTGTTAGTGCTAAACATCCCTTGCATTTGATGCATTTGATTAGGATGTGGAAATGGAGGACACATTCCCCATGTCATGTAACTTTGAGGTTGGAAGTTATTCCAAGTTACAAGAAAACCATGAGGTTGGTTTTGTCGACCAACATTTCTTTTTGGTTGCGGTGTCTTAGAACGAGGATAGTGATTATTGACACTTCTAGGTGGTGGAGTTTTTGACCTAAAATTTGGTTTGTAAAATCTAACTTCAGGTTTTAACGATGGTTTATAAAACTGTTTAACCTCTCTATCACTAGCAATGGGAATTTTAACATTGTTTATCATTATATGTTTTGGTCTAGGACCTAAAATGGATTTTTGAAAAGAAACGGATTTTTCAGATTCTGGTGAACAGACAGGCGGCCCTTTAATTGCTTTGGGGGCCGGCTGGACTTTATGGGGGCCACCCTCATTATTTAAGGGACCGCCACCAGAAGGCATTTCTTTTTGAGGTTTCACAAATTTGATTTCCTTGGACCCACTGGTTGATGCTTTAAATGAGTTAAACCCTAAACCTAATTTATCTCTGGAGGGTTTTTGATTGCTTAACATTTCATTTAAGCAATGTGTACTCTTGAAACTTAGTTAGTTTAAGAGATTCTTCTTTAAGTTTTTCGTTGTCGATTTTGAGTAATTGACAATTAGTACATTCGAGATCAACTCCCTTGTTTTTCTCGAGTGTAGTTAATTTTGATTTTAATTCACTAAGCTCATTTTCTAAACTATTTCTAATAGCTTTTAGTTGTTTATTCTTTGTGATTATTTTTAAACTCATCTTGCACAGTTTATCATATTCATTATCTAAAGTAAGATCGTCTATTGATGAATTTTCATCACTAAAGTAAGAGGAATCGGAACATACCTCATTTGATGCTTGAGCTACGAGTCATGTTTCGTCTTTAGCCTTTTCATAATCTTCTTCACCACTATCACTCCAAGAACCTTCGACGAATGCTCTTTGGTTCTTGTCTTTCGGTGGTTTTGGACATTCTCCAATAAGATGATTTGAATCACCACATCTAAAACATTTTCTATCACTTTTGTCGTTCTTGTCGTCTTGGCTTCTTTGGAACGTCTTTTTGTCGTTCCGTGATTGTCTCACGAATCTACCTCTTCTCTTGAAGAACTTCTTGAAGTCTCTAACCGCCATGGCGTATTCTTCGTCTTCACTTCCGGAAGTCGAACACTCCTCATCACTAGACTCCTTCTTAGCCTTTAAAGCAAGAGATTATCTTTCTCCTTTAGCTTTGACTATTTCAGAATCTTTCTTGATGATCATCTCATGGACTTTGATATTACCAATGAGTTCATCAAGAGATAGTGATGTCAAGTCTTTCGACTCTTCAATCGCAGTGACCTTTGCTCTCCATTTGGGATGCAGAGCTTTAAAAAACTTCCTAACATAATTCTTGCTAGAATAACCTTCATCAAGAGCTTTTAGACTAGTAATAATAGTATTAAACCTAGCAAAAGCACTATCTATAGATTCGTCTTCAGAAATGACGAATTGTTCATATTGTTGTACCAAAAGGTCGATCTTGTTATCTTTGACTTGGCTATTACCTTGATGGGTGATTAACAAAGTTTTCCAAATTTCTTTTGCCGTGTTACACATGAAAATTCTTTCATATTCTTTTCTTGGCAAAGCATTGTAAATAACCATTTTGGCTTCGTTATTTTTTCGTAATCCTTTTTTTAAGATCGTCACTTTGTTTTTCAAAAGGGATAACCTCATCTAGTTTGGTTTCTGGATTTTGTTCAGTAGGTTGAAAATCACCGTTAGTAATAACATGCCAAAGATCAAGATCTTTTGATTTAACATATGTTTTGAATATATTTTTCCAATAAATAAAACTATCACTTTCAAAGAGTGGTGGTCTTTGCATGGATTGCCCTTTTAGATATTTGTCGGAATTCATAGATCGATCCAAGCTTTAAAATACAGTATATTTTAAAAATCTCGAGTGACCTCGGCTTCTGATACCAATTGTGGAAACTAGAAAGGGGTGTTGAATAGTTTACAGGTTAATTGGCGTTTTAAAATTTTACTTCTAAAATTGTTGGATTCGAGTATATGTTCAATCAATCAACAATATGAACTAATTAAGATAACTATCTACTTGTAATAACTACACAAACAATATAAAGAGAAAAAGGAAAGAACGATCAAACAAAAACACCAAGATTTATAGTGGTTCGGCTACGAAGCTCTTATTCGCCCTACTCCACTCCCTGAGTATCCATCTCGAGATTTCACTATGTCAACAAGCTCCTTTCAGGCGGAGAAAACCATTTACTCGTCGATTACGTTATTTTCCGACACTAAGCTAAATGTCGAGTCCTAATCTTAGCTAGAACCAATCTACCACTTCACAAGCACTACCCAATCACAAGATCTACACTATCGGATGTACACACTATTCGACTTACACAAGATATTCAAAATAGAGTTTTGAATCTTAGAAGAAAAGAGGAGAAATCACTAGTCAATAACACTTCGTTTTTTGGCGAATACGAGTGTTCTTCTCTTGCACTTGATAGAAGAAGGAAGAATATAGAAGATGAGATTTGATCACTTAAAACAAGATTAAACTATGTTAGTGATCAATATATTTAATGAGAGAAAGAAATTTTTTAGAGAGAGAAAGATGACTGGAAAATTTGTGCTAAGAGGTGTATTTTTTTTGCTGAGAATAGTGTAGTATTTATAGCTAGGAAAACCCAACGGTCATCTGGTGGCGGTCCTGGCGGTCCCAGATATATCTTGGGGCCGCCTAGCCACTTAGAGGGCCGCCCCTAGACTGACGCTCTGATTTTTGTCCTTTTGTGGGGAAGGTTTATCTTGGTGAATTGGATTCAGTTTTGAGGGGAAAAACTGAATTCAAAATTTATGTTTTTAAATAAAACATTACTTTTATTTAACAAAATTATTTTGTGTAATTTTGTAAAAATATAGTTTTGTAGAAATGTGATGGATTAAGAAGAAAAATTATATTATTGATCACTAATTAAGTTTAATGATTTGTTTATCCATACCTTAAGTGATTTATGTCGAAATGGAAGTTTACGATTAATAACATGTAAACGTTTATTTTTATCGTGAATGTTTTTACATTTTGTCATCTTCAAAACTTAGAGGAGTCAAAAAATATAAATAACGTTTTTAATCATTATTTGTATTAACAATAATGTCGTCGACATATATTTGAACGATGATGAGATTTGAACTTTTCTTCTTAGTAAAAAGTGTGTTATCTACCATTCCCATTTTGTACTCATGTTTAATAAGAAAAGCTTTTAATCTATCATACAAAGCTTTGTGTGCTTGTTTAAGACCATATAAAGCTTTCTTTAGTTTATAAACATGATCCGGTTTTTTGAAGTCAATGAATCCTGGAGGTTGTGCCACGTATACCTACTCATTGATAAAACCGTTCAGGAATGCACTTTTTACATCCATTTGGAAATTAAAATCTAAAGCACAAGCATAAGCTAATAGTATTCTAATAGATTCTAATCTAGCAACTGGGGCATAAGTTTCATCAAAATTGATGCCCTCTTGTTGATTATAGCCTTGGGCGACTAACCTAGCCTTATTTCGAGAAACGACAGCGTTCTCGTCTAACTTATTTCTGAACACCCACTTAGTTCATATAATTGTCATATTCTTAGGTTGTGGTACTAACTCCCAAACATCATTTGCAACGAATTGATTTAATTGATTTAATGTATATTATATTACATTCCAGGAACAGATTATGTAGAGAAATGGCATTGCAGTTGAGATAAAATTAAGATATAAAGTTGGTGAAACTATCTAATTAAGCAATATAGTCTATGGGCTGTTGTATGATGGATACTATATATGTTAGACATCTGATGTTGTCTATGTGGCATCAGTATTAACAGTTTTGTGCTTTATATGTTTGTGTAGGAGAATATGGGATCAAAGTAGGCAAGTGACCTACTTCAACTCCATATCAGCAAACTTGGCTTCTTCTCAATTCGAATGGAATGAAAATGGTTTGATGCTAAAAGTTATACGACCAAGTTGCTTCATACTTGGACATTATGGGAAAGGTACCAAACTTCAAATTATAGCTTAATTTGACCCACGATAATTGCCTAAAAAGTTACCAAATTTGTTGCAATATGTTGTTTTGGGTAACCAACATTTTTTGCCGAGAAAACCATCTTTCATGCGGGTCTGAAACTTTATGTGCTATTATTTGTACAGGTTGAGCAGGTGGTATGCAATGCATCGACTACCATGTCAGGTCAGATAGCTCTTTGATTGATTTAATGGTATTAATAAACACATGGGTTGATTGTGATTTTCTTTTTTATGTTGTAAAAAGAAAACCCTTTTCGGCAACATGCTTTGTTACAAACTTACAGTTACATTATGTAGTTATAGTCTTATTGATTATATTATTTTTACATCCAATGTTGAATTATAAAAGACATTTTATTCAATTGATACATAGAAGTGCAAACATGTTGCAAGGGTCAGTTTATGGTGTTCAAATGAGTAAATTAAGCTAATACGTGTTTGAAGTATAATATTATGGTAACTCATATGATGTTACATTCATGTTAGGTTCTCCACCATGGTTCTCCAAACACCCCTATAAGTTCTCCAAAGATATGGTTGTCTGGTAAAAATGAACTTCATTTATATGCTGAATTTAAGAATCATAACCAAGAATTTCCTTATTAACTTTTCCACACAGAAATTTGACATGAATTCGTTTTCTCTTTGTAGACTTGGTCAATGTCTTTAGACTCTACCTTTCGATGCTTTTGAATGAACTGAATGCCAAAGATCCGTTGAACACAGTTGTTGCAGCCTATGAAGAAAAAGTTAAAGGTACTCGATGCTTGAAACTGAACTCACAAGTCTTATTGCTTTATTACTATAAAACTAAAACGAGGGTTGAACATATTTATTTGCTTTATTACTATAAAACTGATTTCACATCCAACTTCAAAATAATCTTTGATTCGTAACAATATTTCAAGTAAAAGAATAGTCTGTTTGACTTCAGAAGTCAAAGTAAATTATATTCTTCTAGGATTAAAGGAGTGATCCATCTCAATCATTTTTGTGTTAGAGTTATTTATTGTTGATATTCTGATTAAAGTGTCAACAAACAAAGTTTTATGCTTTAGTTATTTATAACTTATACCTCTGTGCCTAATTCGCTAAGCCAGAAGATTTGGGTCTAATTCCAGAAGAGGAATCAAATGATGAAGAGCCGAGTGAAGATGAAAATTACTCAGGAGATGAGGCACATGCTCGCTGCTGCACTGCAGGTTAATGAGATTTGGGTCTGTTGCTTGTGAGTTTTTGAGAGATCGTCGTGAAGACTCTAGGAGTGTAAACCATAATTTCTTTACCTTGCAGAGTGGGCAACTAAAGAAGCCTGACCATGCCGATCTACAGAATAAATGTATGATTTACGCTCGCCTCTTGCAGCTCCTAAAGGTTAAGTACATGGAAACTTCAACAAATAATATTAAGCTTTTGTTTACCGATTACATGTATTTTAGATTATGAATATCATACTTTCTCTCATTTGCTTTCCAGTTTCTTGATAGAAGTAGCCCGACTTCTTGGAGGAAATTTAATTGTAGTTTCATTAATCAGCTTTTATCGATAAGTAAAAGCTCTCATTAACAAAAGGCCTTCATAATGTATTAACTATGACGTCAAGTGTGAACTTGTGGATGATGGAAAAATCTCTCTTCATTCGAACATGTACTTATTTTATCTACTTATAAACATGTGTAAAAGTACATAGAAATCCAAACATTCCCTTTATTTATGTCTATAAAGCAAGAAAAGAAAAAAAGGTTGTCTGGGATTGTTTTTTTGAAACTACTTACAAATGTTCTTAAAATGTCTATCTTACGTTACTAAGGCTCTTAGGGTCCGTTTGAGATTGTTTTTTAAACTACTTATAAAATTTGGAATGCTTATTAAAACTTTAGCTTATAACTATTTAGAGAATGCTTAATCAAACTGCTCATAAAATGAAATTGAATGTTTGTGATTGCTTATTCAAAGTGCTACATATAAAGGGGATGCTCATAACTGTATCGAAACTACTTCAAGAAGGAACTTAAGTACCATTTTTAATAAGTAATCGGGATTAACAATGTAGGTGTATGTTGCTGTCGCGGGGAACAATGCACTATGCTTATCGGTGTTCTTAACACACGTGTACGTTCGAGGATTAACATGGATTTTTCATACAAGTTGTGACAAAGAGGGAAACTACATAAATTCCACTACAAACGTCATTTATATAGAAGTTTTATTTCGTATTTGAATTCTTTTAGCATAGATTTCTGTGTAACTAAACGCTTCATTATCGTTTTAATGTATATTACACTATATGTTTTTCTATTTTTTCATTCTTTTGCATTTTTTTATGATGCGAGCCCGCCCATTCGGGCGGGCTATGAAACTAGTAGGATGATATGAAGAATGATTGCGGATAACAAGTGATTGGGCTCTTTGCATTTTTTTGAGAATTTTGGGTGGGCCGAATACGACAATGCTACTAGCCAATTTTTTATTTATTTTTTCTTTTGTGATGATTGGGCTCTAAATGAAACAATTTTTCTGAAAAGTAAGGGTGTTGATCGGTACGGTTATCTGGTTGTTCGGTTAGCTTTGTTAACTTTTTTTTTCAAACCGAACCGAACTGAATTAGAATTCAACTAAATTGAACCGAAAACCGAATTTGAATTCGGTTTGGTTTTCGGATTGCCCCAAATAAAAATTCATTCGTGACCATGTTTCAGTTTGATATGTTTATCGATTAAAGACATATATTCATTGTTAGACAATAGAGGAGGTGGTTCTGTTGATCTTAATATTCTCTTTTGTGAAGTGAAACATGGAGATCAAGACATCATATCATTTGGATCCCTGCACATGTAAATAAACTTGCAACCGGAAAAAGGATATTTGGCAGCTGAAGGAAACAAAGTATGTGCACAATGAGTAGCAAGGAGAAGGAAGGGCATCCGAATTGGTCATATATTCCGTAATCCGGGGACATGTAGAGATCAAATGGTGGAAAGCAACTGTGCGGGTCCTCGCTGAGCAAAGGGTGGTTAGAAATATCATAGCGAGATCGATTAAAGATGGTAAACATGAGCCATGAGGGCTGGAAGCTAGGTGGTGCCACTGTTCATGAAGGCTGATAAGAAGATGTCAGTAGACCTAAATTTGAAGTGGTTTTGCGACAGTATCACGTCTAAAAGGGCATCGAAATGCAACCAGTTGCCTTGGTACAAATATATGTTGTTTCCACCGCCCATCGGTTTTTTGAAGCTCACTTGCTAACCGGGTATGTTTGATACGATCGTTCAAAACTTAAAAGCAAAAAGGATAAGCCTACATAATACATTACAAACAATAAGCAGATATTGAAACGTAGCAGATAGGAGTGTTGATCAGAGTTCGGTTAAATTTTTTTTGTCAACCCGAAAACCAAATTTGAATTGGGTACGGTTTTCGGGCTGACCCGAATAACTGAATCAAAATGATCAAAAAGCAACCCGAAAACCGAAAACCAAATTTGAATTGGGTACGGTTTTCGGGCTTACCCGAATAACCGAATCAAAATGATCAAAAACTTACCTTAAATGTAGCCCAAATAGGTATTTCTTCCTCCTAAGAAGATGTTTGAAGTTTCCTTACCAGGAAAGACACAACCATTTTTGTAACATTTGAAAGTAAACTGCTAGAAGCCGTCACAATCTTAGTTATAAAAACATCACAAGTTTGCTCAACTACCTATGTGGGATAACCTATCGGAACTTTTGTTAGAGGTTGGTAGCTACAAATATCTAAAGTTGTAAATGCTTGAATATGTCATACAACAAACAGTACAAGGACTAGTGTGCATAATGATGTCCCAAATGGTTTCTTAGTGAAGAATGGTTATACAAGTATGAGCAATAGGAATGATTGAAGATAGCATATGGCTAGTAAGCCTAGTTAGTATCTTGGTCTTGAAAGGTCAAAAACTTTCAATTGAATTTACAAGTATGAGCAATAGGAATGATGCAGCACAAATGTTTAAAAGTTAAAAAAAAAAACCTTGATTGATGATTGCGATGTAGTATATATTTTTTTAACAATATTTTATATAAAAAAGCTAACAAAATGCTAGATAAGAATACAAGATTGCGATATACTGTAGTATATTAGCATATTATTCATACAATCATACAACTAAAACATTTACAAAGAAGTCCGTAATAAAATAAGATAAGAGGCTTTTTACAAAAACGTCTCCTAAACCTAAAAATGTCAACGCCAGAATTTTCTCTTTTAAAAAGACAAAACGGTCGTACAAAAAACACTATGGTCGTAAGAAATGTCACTTCAATTGCACAAAAAACATTTATCTACCTTCAGGACACTTATCACAAAAATGACACAGCCGTATGGTCTAGCACTCGCATAAAAAAAAATGAAAACATTTTTTTTACTATGTGGTTCACAAATTAGTAAAAATAACTTATTTTTTTACTAGTTTATGGACCACATAGTAAACAATAGCTTATTCTTAAAATTGATTTGTAAAATAATCAACCATCTCATCAAGATGATAAAAAGATTTCGGTTTTTTGTATGGTTTTAAAATATGCGTTTAACATATAACTATATAAAAACTATATAAAAAAACACTTCGTTTTCTCGGTTCGTTGTGTCTTGCTTGGCATGATGACATGTTGAATTTTTGGAATGATAACATGTTTAATTGTGTTGGAGTAATCGCAGCCAAAAATTGTTAGCCAAAACGCAGTTGACCAAGTTATTTTGTCTAGTGGACACATAGTGCTTGTATCTAGAAGAGGTATTATTGGTTAAGGATGTATCTTTTGTTTATATGTTAAATCATATGTACGGGTACCATGGGTTATGTTTAAAATATAAAAGGGGTTCTTTTAGTTATTAAGGATAAATTGATTGCAAGTTGGATAATTGATCAGAAAGATTACGAATGAATTAAGTGTTAGGATTCTACGCTTGGTATAAATGTAGTATCGTGTGATCAAAGGAAAAGGTTGTACAACGTATGCATCATAAATTGTTGTTTAACATCTTTTCTAAAAAAAGTATAATGGTTAAAGGACTTGCTAATAAACATATGGTATTATGTTTCAAAGTCAATGTTACCATGCTCATATCAATTGCTTACCATTGTGGTTCGCATTCGACTTAGTGCACAAAGTCGGAAATAGGGAATTAAAAAGTCCATTTAAATTCTTTAATGGTAAGACACCCAATTCCCTTTTAATACAACGTTAGAAGTTGAATTCAATGTGGAAAGCTCACACTTAGAGATTGGAACACATGTTATATTTTCCCAAGGTATGTGTTCAGACCTGCAAGATAAAGAGGTTGAAGTTTATCTTCTTAATAGTTCTTTTGAAAAAGTGCAACGCAGGGCATGATTAAAAGTAACTACCTATATGAGTATGAAGTTTTACCGATTCAAGAAGCTTGGACTTGGCTTTGTATATACTCACGAATGAATATGGACGCATGGCTTGTAAAGCGTCAAGTTCAAACATTGGAGAAATGTAGAAACTCGTGTGTATATTATCTTCGAGTATTCAAACGAGTTGATGGGTTCAATCCGTAGGACACCCCGATTCTCGAATATTTGGAATGCGTAATATACCAAGTGAAAATTCAATCCCTAGGACATTTTCATCTATGCATGAGTTTGATTTGTTTTGACAATTCGGGGGGATCAAGGATTACATTAAAATGGGAGAGGATTGTTGATGATTTTAGTATCATCAAATATTTTTGTGTAATGGTGATATACCCGAGACCAAATGGATTTCAAGTTAAGTTATAATACGAGTTCGGAGGTGCGGAGTGCACGCTCGTATAAACTCTTAACTTAATTTCAAGTACGATAATGGTAAAGGTGAAAGAATGTACACGTAAATAATATATGTCCGGAATGTGACTCGGGCCTTTGGAGACGCACACGATAGCGTTTGGATTCAATAAATATAATTAATTAATTTATATTAATTGTGTAAATAATAAGATAACGATCATTAATTATTAGTTACTTAACGGAATTTATTTAACGGTCGTTAAATGTTAACATAAAGGACTTAATGTTAAATAATGAGAAAAGGGAAGTTTTGGCTTGGGTTGTGGGCTTGTGTTTGGGGCCGGTTATACCTCAACAAGAGGAGGTGGGAATTTGTTTCCTTATAACAAATTCCTTATGCCTATATAAACAAATCAAGGCTCATTGTTTTGATATATCTTTTGGTGAAACCCTAAAAGCAAAACTTCTTTTCTCTTCCCCTTCTCTCTTGTTGAGTCAATCGGCTACACCCAACCAAGTGGGAAAACCGATTTGATTAATCAACTTAAAGTAAGTTGTTTTGCTTATTGTTTATAAAAGAACTAGCATTCTAATTGAATCGCTAACAAACGTGTGTACGAATCCAAAGAGAGATCATACTTTGATCTTATATTGTTCTTGATTTATTAATTCAAGATTTGCTAAAAGGTACGCTTTTCTTTTATTATTATTATGTTAATTTATATGACTATGTGAATGATCTTACGTGCTAGTCTTCCGCTGCGTGCTCGTATTTATTAATAGTTAATATGATCTTAATGTCTACTAATTCCAACAGTGGCGTCAAGAGCCGGTCATATAGATCTATAAATTACATAATTGTTATCAAGAACGTTAAAAATTGCTAGGTTTTGATGTTGTCTTAATTTTTATTTGATGATCTTGTGTTCATAAACCCTAATTAGGGTTAATAAAATTAATTAGACAAAACCCTAAGATGTATGCAATTTTTATTTGATGGATATCGTAGATTAATTGTTAATAATCGGTATGTATTAATTGTTAATATGAATCTTCTCGCTTTATTAAATGTTAATTTGATGAGATCCATGGTGAATCTTGCAAGTTTACCATGGATGATGACATGTGATATATGATATATGAATGTATAATAATTGTTAAGTGTTAAACATGCATAATTGATGATAAAAATCGGATCTTGATGTGTATTAGTTGAATTTTACGTTTTTCGTAAGTGTTATGACACCTGTTAGTAAAAAGAATTCATAATAAATTTATCCGATATCGTAGATTAATTGTTAATAATCGGTATGTATTAATTGTTAATATGAATCTTCTCGCTTTATTAAATGTTAATTTGATAAGATCCATCGTGGTATATCTTATATCATAACACGGGGTCGATTCTTGGATTTGGCTAGTTTCTAGAGAGAGAAACACTTGAGAGAGAATATTCTAGAGAGAGAAAGTGTTTTCTATGAAATGAAATAATGACTAGCTTGCCTCTTCCAAAGT